>JAEANM010007742.1:0-12439 GCA_017656035.1 Myanophis thanlyinensis | reverse complement strand
TGTGTGGGTGTGTGCGCGCGCATATGTTCCAGGCTAAAGTACATCCATTTAGTATATGTCTTTTTTGTTCTTTTTAACTGTCCCAATTATTTAAAAATGGGTTCTTACATTTGGATGAATCATCAGATAAATGAGTCCAAGTCTGCTTAGAAAGAACGTCTGTGCCATTCAATCATACTTACTCTCAAAATACTGTGTAGGATTTGTAAGCACCAAGGAGGACTGCCAAAATCCAGGCAATCAAGAGAAGCAACAAAGAAATAGAACATTCCAACTTATTGTTACAATTTAGTGATCATCTGGATTTTTGGAATCCAAATTTCATTGTCTTAAAACAGCATACATGAGATTGTAACAATAATATGATCTGTCTAGGCATGTACTTTAAAGCAGAGGCTACCAACCCCACTCTGTGGACTGGCACGAGGGCTGCAACATGCTAGAAACAACACAAACAAGTGAAGCCCTTTCCATGAGATGCAGGCAGCACACAAAACCATGCCCTGTCCAGTCCATGGAAAAACTTCTCTCCACAAAACCAGTCCGTAGTGTCCAAAAGGTTGGACGCTGTTGCTTTAAAGAAAGTTGCTTTCTTTAAAAAAAAAAATGCTCCATTGCAAAGATTAATTATTATGTGCTTCTCTGGTGGCATGTTTTTCATTATTTTAAAAAAATTATTTTTGTGGACCATATTGTGCTTTTGACTTTGACATGTCATACATTGAAACAATATTCTAACTTTTTTCCAAGTGACCAGTTCTGCCTATTTTGTATCTCACAAAGTGACCCGCTTGCCGATTTCTTACTTTCTCGTCTATGAATGGTGAAAGGGCTATATTTTTGTATTTTACCTGATCATGCCTTTTTGCTTAATCTGCCCCCTTTACCCTAAAAAATGCTATGAGTTGCTTATCTAATGAAGAAAAATGGATTCAGGAACATCCTGTCTTCTTGGTCCAGATTGTATTTTTCTTGTTGGTTATGTTGTGAGCCAACCAAGGTTAGCTTGAAGTCAGGTAGTACCTAAATTGCATTAAATAAATAAATAAATAGGCAGTATAAATTAGCAATGCTGCAGAGTTGGCTTGAATTAATGATATTCAACAACTTGCTTTAATTTTTCTTAACACTGATAAGATTCTATTGCAATAGGTGAGATGTATGAATTTAAAGAATATGCTACCTACTTACTTGTTTATCCTTGGTTTCTACTTCAGCCCTGGATATTGGCTGATCTAGATGTTGCCAAACCTTCAAAACTGAATAAATGGATTATAATTTCTGGTTTCTGATAGCATACATGCCTCTACTTCCTGATCATCTTTTGCTTAACATATAGCCCACCTAAAACTGTGTATTTTTCATGTTGTTGTTTCTTCAAGAATATTTTTTGCGTTTGTGAAATTGTTCCTTTCACTGTGTCATATTGAGTTGGGAACAATTTTTAAATATGCAGTAAGATGTTTCCTAAAGTCAAGGGAGGGTAATCTTCAGGTCCTTTTTAGCTCTGAAGTCTATTTCTGTAGGCTTCCTTTATTAAAATTTAGTGGCAAGATTGAAACTTTAATATGTAAATGTCAATAATAGAGGACCGACATTTCTCTTGAGGCTAAATTCCACTCTAAAATAATGATGAAGAATAGATGGAAATTCCAGCCCTGCTGTCATCACCATATGTGTAGATGGAAAGACTACTGAATTTTCCATTACTTCTATACCACCACAATTGTGCATCTCTAGACAGTTCACAAAATCAAGTCATTAAATAGTAAAACCATAAAAACACATCATATTGCTCATTACAAATAATATAAAATTAAGACAGTGTATTGCCAAACAGATGGCAGGCAAAGCACAGATATTAATCTCTAAGACCTTGACATAACAGTTTTTAAAACAACTTTCTAGATGATGATTAAGGTACAGGCCGATCAGAACTTGTGAGTGGGGAACTTTTTGAGAGAATCAGGACAATGAAGGAGAACATTTGTAGCTCAGTATTGATATGAGGGATCTTTGGTGCTTTCTGAGTTTGGTTGTTTTCTTGCAGATGTTTCATTATCAGAACTGCCTCAAGCACTGCAGGAAAGCAACCAAGCTCAGAGAGCACCAAGGACCCCTCAGAATAAGGAAAGCAATGGAAAAGCACTGCTTCCCCACTTCCTTCATTTCCAAGAAAATGCTTTCCTTAGCAGAAGAAATGTATATGTCACAGTTACATGGAGATATTTCAGGTTTCCTATACTCTAGGATTCCACTAGCTTAAACCAGAACCTAACTTCTTTCAAAATCATTGTCAAACTCAATGTAGTGCTCACAATGCCAGTATTATTTGTGTCAAGTCAAGTCATGTAGGTTTTATTGTCATTTCAACAATATACAGTGCAGTACACAGTGAAACGAAACAACGTTCAAATCAATTCAAATCAAATTTTATTCATCCTCCTATGTACAGTCATACTTGGTATGAAATACAGTGAAATATATGTTTCCCCAGGACCAAGGTGCTACATCAGACAGCATAGATAAAAAAGAAAAAGAGCAGGACACAGAATTACACATAGCTCTAAATCTAAGAACTTAGGTGGGGAGAGCTAAATACACAAATATTTATGGTTCCAGTTTCTTTGTGTTGAGGAGTCTGATGGCTTGTGAAAGAAACTGTTACACAATCTGTTTGTGTGGGCCCGAATGCTTCTGTACCTTTTTCCAGATGGCAGGAGAGTAAAGACCGTGTATGAAGGGTGGTGGTGGTCAGCCACAGGACACTGCTGCAGATGGGATCTATATCAGTTGCAATTTCTGGATAATGTATAAGGACAATCCCAGGTAGAATATATGCAATAATTCAATTGGAGGTAATGGGATCATGGCAGTTCCAAGAACGTTCATATCTAGCATATTACGTGCAATTATGCAAGGACATTTCTGCCCCCACTTACACCTATTGGTCTCAGAGGTTCCATGAATCCATCCTGACAAATGGATATGCTTCTTTAGACAGAATCCCAAAGTGAAGCTACTGAATAACTGGAGTAGCTATTTGATGGACTATCAGCCAGGGAGTCTATCGTGCCAGGATTCAATTTTAATCCTATACTGTATTAGATCTTTATATCTTCCACTAATGGGTTAAGGACTTCCATAATATCTCTTGTTCAGCTTGAAGTGTAATGTATAACAGAATAGAGATAGATATGAAATAGCATGGGGAGGAGGGAGCCACACAATATAAAAGAGGACAGTGGCTTGACTGCTCATATCCCACCAATATAAAGTGGCACCAACATGGAGCAAACTCACTGTAGTACAATACCTCAACCCCCAATCCTCCTGAGCTGTTGAGATATCTCCTTGAGGATATCTTCTTCAATGGTATCATATGTATCTGAGAAATTTAAAAGGACAAAGAAAGCTGAACCTCCAAATCCAAATCTCATAAAGATCATCCACATGCAGGCAGTTTTCAATATACCCAAAGCAAATATCCCCAAATTAATGGCAAAAATGTCATTTAGAAAATTGGAAGGAACCCAGTGCTCCATAAAAATTAGTAGTGCAAATAAAATCTGTCCTGCAGTTTTTTCAATTAATTCTTATTCAGTTTGATAAAAGAAAATTTGTTTTTGTGAAAAGCAAGAATTTTAATGTACTGCAATTCTATTGGTGGATTATACTTTGTTTTGGCACAGTGTTAATAAAAAGTATTCTATGTGCCAAGAAAGCTTATGAAACAGTCAGACCAATGGTGTTTATGTCTGATGGGTAAAATGAACAAACATTTCTTAACTCCCGATGTAGCTAATCTAGGCATAAAAAATATGATGCTAATTACAGTTGCCATTTCTTCACTCTTCTTCAGTATAATTTTTTTGTATTTTATAATGTTTGTATAATTTTTTTGTATTTTATAAACCATTGTATGGTCAATGAAGGGCTGTTGTCTATTATTGCATGAAAAATCCTTAAATTTATAAATTCTCCTTTTAATCCCCGTGACTTGGCGTTAGCATATATCTGATTTTATTTTTTTCTTACAGCTCTATCAAGAGAATTGAACTGGGCTGGTAGTTATTAAGATACCTATATTTTTCCGAGTTTGGAAAAGGAATAGTCAGAACATATCCTCCTCGAGTTCAGATATAATGAGCTTTTAATGATTTGAGCCAAAAGAGAAAGAGAGAGAGGGAGGGAGGGAAAAAAAAACCCTATGATTTTTCAGCACAGCTCATAAATAATTTTCCAGGCTTTCTCAAAAGAAAGGAATAAGTGGAGGAGCTCAGGATGGGATCTGGCTGCCTTTCCTGAAGCCAGTTTGGCTTCTAACAGCTAGCAAGTTAAAATTTAGAAAAAAGAGAAGAAAGGAAGAAAAGCAAATCATCTACAGAACTTAAAGACAGCAGGGGAGTTCCAGTTTTCCCCAAGATCTGAGAGATACTCAGGGGCAAATTATACTTTCTCCAAGAATTCTTTGAAAAGAATTAGACACTATCATCTATATTCTCCATAACTGTGGCATGAACATGCCCTGGAAAACATCTATATGTCTTCATCTCATTCTCAGAGTGAGGAGTCTTAAAGTCATTTATAACTAGCACAATCTTAAACCTCTAGAAGACTGATAATGTGTTTGTGGGGTGGGCAATTTTAGGCTGCTGCAGTCACAAACTCTCCCTTTCATTGATCGGGCAGTGCTCACTAAGCCATTTTGGCTTGTTGCAGGCAAAGCCAAATAGCTGGCTTCCAGAGAGGCAGGTTTCCCTGCAATGTTTGACTTCACTTTTCACTGTGGCTGTACAGGATCCTTTTATGTGTGGCATTATCAATCGATTGAAAGAGAAGTAATTTGTTTTAGACGTTTCATGTGATTAACCTTTGAATAAATGCTAATTCTAGGCTGCTCAAAGGGTTTAAAGCATGAAAGAGAACCAGATCCTGCCACTTGGGTTTGGTGGGTTCAATCAAGAATAAGCGCACAAATCCTTCCGGTCTGTTCACAAGAAGTTTTGTGTGGCTATATATATTCTACTGGGTGGTTTTTTTTTTTTAATTCTTGAGGAAAATGCCATTTTCTTCACAAGCTACTTCTAAACCCTGTCAGCAATATTATTTATGAACAACACTGCCACTCAGTTGCAGCACTTGTTGAGGAGTGAACTCACTGATCATTAGTTGCTTCTTCCTGCATCATCCCATTATTCTCTACATGCTGTAAGTCTGACTGATAGGATAGGAACAGAAGAGGGGCACAAGGTGAAGCACAGTTGGCTGCCATTTGGAGTTGTCACTATTCTTTGATTGTCAGTACAGAGTGTACATAAAACAGAGGTCACAGTCCTCTACCCTCTGCCATTCCTTTGATATTTCAGGCAGCCTATTTCCCAACAAAAGGAATTGTGTTCTTTTGAAAGAAGAACTCCATTCTCTTTTACCTCATGCCCCTGGGCTGGATGTGGGTTCTGAAACAGCTGGACTGATGCAGATGCAGGCCATTTGAACCTGCAATTGATTAGGCAGCTTGACAAGAAACTAAACTTACTATTCAAAGCACCTCCCTAGACTTGCCCAGTCCCAACCTATGAGGAGTAGAGATATTTATGGTTGTTCTACTTTACTTTGCCTAGAATAGCATTGATTCCAGCTCAGTACTGAGGCAGAATATGGCTCAGTTGTCAGGATAGTGTCAGCAGATTAACTGTAGGATCAGTGGACTACACTTTAATGTGGTTGTCTAGATGTACCTTGAAGGAGGAAGAGAGGTGGGGAGAAATCTAGCCATCTTAATGAGTATAATAAATCAAACTTCCTGCTGAAATCCTTGTTCAAAAAACAAGTGCCTTGAAGTTTCAACACAAACTTCAATAGGTTCATATCTTTTGAAATGCATTCCAGCCTTTGGCTGTCAGTCTTGTCTCTCTACACTTCTGGCTGCTCCCTTGAAATTTTAACTTGCTGTACAAAAACAGCACTAGGAAGCTACATCAGCAGATAGGTGACATTAGAGTTCTGTTAGTTCATTCAGAAAAAATGCTGAATTTCTGATTGTAAAGACTCTGAGAATAGATTTATTTTATTGACTGGTGATTGCAGCTTTCACTATTTATTAATTGTGATGTACAGAGCATTCAGAAAACAAAGGTCCTGGATATCCTCAGGATGCAAATCAATAGCTCCCTAAGGAATATGACTGATTACCATCCAGAGGAAGGCAAGATACAGTATCACTGAAAATTTCAGATGCAAAGGTGTTATATGACTGGATGTTGTTTGATCAGATAACCCAAATTCTTCATAGTCACCATGACGCCAGCACATCTGATCTAAACTTCATTATAAACAACTGATATGATGTGAAAGCTATCCTACGAGGCAGATTGTATTACATTCCCTTTAGATAAGCACAGTGTAACATCGGAGGTAATGAGACACAGCAGGAGTTCCAAACTGTAATAGGTATGTCAATAGCTAGATCTACTGCCTAATTTCAACACACGCCTTTGTCTCAAAAGGAGATTTATTACACATGTCTATAAATACCAGCCAATTCCAAACTGTTAAATTCCAGAGCAGTCCAAGCAATATTATTCTCTACTTTGTGCAAATGAACGAGAGACAGTCTATGCTGGGTGAATAATGCAAATTTGATATAAGAGAGGGTTTATTTTGGGTTTGTGAGCGAGCAGATAGATCCGTAAAAAGCAGAAATGTTTAGCTTTTCAAATGAGTACTAGGCAGACAAAATAGCTACTATTAGTTTTGCTTGTACTGGTTCAGCTGGATAAAAAGATACATTTTAAAAATTACTTCAAAGGCCATACGTTTTCTCAAAGGAGCAAAAATAATAGTTTCAAAGAAGTTCATAGGTGGCATGTGGATTCCTGCACTTACATAGTTATGAGTTATTTCCAGGCTGGGTTTCTTTGGAAAATATTGTGGGATTGCCCTCAGTGTACCTCAGAATTAGCCAGCAACCATTAGGTTTCCCAAGACAGGCGTGAACCAGGCTTCAGCTTCCCAGAAACTTGAGCAGCACAGCTGGAAGCTAAATATTTATTATAACTCAGGAATGGAAGCTATTATAAGAAGTTGAAAAACCACTGAGCTTGCAAGGCTGGTTCAGAATGTATAGTTCCTTTAGTTCAAATCCAGTGCATTCACTTTCCATGTTGCCCTTTTCTGTTTCTTGTTTTGTGTGTCTTACTCTCTGCAATTAATGACAGTTGAATGTTTATATTCTCCACATTTCTACTTTGGGGATCTCTTGCTACTTAGGAAATCATGATATTACCTCTTATAGTTATGAAATCCTGACAGTACCATCCTGTCCATATTCTCTCTCATTAGCCATGGATGGCCCAAGAATTTCTTTCTTTCTTTTCACTTAGTGATATAGAGAATTTGGGTTTCCCCTTCTCTCAATCCCTCCAGGTATATTGACATAAAGCTCTCTGAAATAAGAGCTAATTTGATTTTGATTCTGCCTTTATTACTTTATAAGTAACTCAAAACAGTGAACGTACTTAATACTCATTCTTCCTCCTATTTCCACACAACAACAACAATTGTGTTGTGGTGAGTTGGACTGAGAGAATCCAACTGGCCCAAAGTCACCCAGTTGACTTTCCTGCCTAAGGCAGGACTAGAACTCATAATCTCCTGCCTATGGAGATTGTCAATCATCCAGATCATGTCCCAAAGAAGCTTTTCAAAAGGCAAATGGACTGTCTTGGTTTTTTTTTTTTTCACTTCTCATCCAAGAAGTTCTTCAGTTCTGAATATGAAACCAAGAAAGTCCAGTTGCCTTGATCAGCTTTGATCAGTCTTCTGGTTTCTAGCCCTGGTGCCTTAAGCAGTAGACCAAACTGGCTCCTCTCATATCCCTCATGCAACAGGATTTGTGGCCTCTTTTATACTCAGTCATTCAAAACAATTACATTTCATTCACATTACTCATTCACTAATACCTTTGGCTATTTTCCAGTAATCAAATCCTGATACTTAGGACCTCTTTGTTGAATCATAGAATCATTGGCTTGGAAGGGACTTTGGAGGTCCTGCCACCCACCCAGAGACAGGAGTCCTTATTCTAGCCTGGATAAGTGGTTATCTAATGTTTTCTTGAAAACCTTCAGTGATGGAACACCTACAAGGTCATTTGCAAAAATATTTGCCTTCTCCCTTTTTAGCAGGTGTTTTTGACTCTTTTCAAAGCTTCGGTGAACCAAGGAGTGAATAAGCTAATTTTGCATAGCCTTGACTATGACTGGTAAACATATTGTGTATATTTGAACTGTAGTCATTCCCTACGTGACTAGGCCATTTTATATCTATGAGGACTACAGTGGTAGCAGGGGGAAACACCAGCAGTTTTAAATCTTCCTAAACTGTTCATGATTAGGATTGTCTAATATGTCTATTCCCCCCAAATGTTATACATTTGATATATTTATACCCAATACATTTGATAGTGATTTGGCATTCTTATAAAATTTCTTGGGAAGATTCCTACAAAGTCATTTGCATATTATTTTAATAAAAAGGCTCATGAACCTATCAGTGCATTTCATAAGTACTCAGATGTCAGTAAAAAAAAGCTCTTTAGACAAAAAAAGATATAGAATTCATAAATCTTTGGTATCTTTAAGTTCAGGCATTATCACAAAAACACTTCACTTTCTAGATTCAAGGAAGATACATCTTAAACAGTCCAGTTATTTGGTTGTAAACAAGTATGTTAAAATAAAGTAATGGGTTATGCCAGTTTTATTTTATCCTATAGTGCTTCAGAGGTTTAGGAACAGTTGTCATATCTGCCGATTCTCTTCATGCCTTAAAGGTCATTTGTATCATAGTACATAATACATCAACCCAAGGAAAACACTATGTCTTCTAATTGCTTATTTTAAAGCCTACTGTGAAAAAACACAGATTAAACATATTGTCAGAGAAAGGGAAATTGATGTGTTGCTTGGCAAACAGGGACAGTGCCTACCAAGGTATAAAATCTCCTGTGGGGTTTAGGTCTTTTGTATTTCTAATATTTTCTGGCTGCCAACAAATGGCTGTGTGGGATGTAATAGAATATCGAAGAGTTCAGAAGTTAATTTCAACAAATGGCTGAGTGTGAAGGAAAGTTTTATTAGAAAAACTATTGGAACAAAAAGTCTCTGCCTGAGTCCATTATCCCTAAAATTTAGTAGTTATAAACATATTTTATCTGTGTTTTCCAAACTATTTCTTTTCTATTTTTTTTCTTTTTAAAATGTAGAAAACTTAAACATTGACATTTATGCTAGAAAACAACAAGCCTCATTTCTGCTGGTGGTGCAGGAACAAGGAATGCTGGCTGAATTCACCAGTGAAATTATCATGATCCATGATTGTTTGGACTAATTTGCACATCTGACATTGACTTATCTGAATGGAGCTATTTTCAATAAAACTAGAGCTGGGCACAACTGTTTTTGAAATTCTCCACCAAATTTATGGGCAGGAGATTGGATAGATGTTTTTTTCAATTTTTCTCTAACAATTTTCAACACCAGCATTCTATTCCTAGCAGTAGGAGCAACAACTGCACTGTAAAAAAAAAAAGTCAGTTGGGAAAAGTTGTCTCCCAATATTTTCTTCTTTGTGTGTAACTGAAGATCAGTTAAAGATAGGATACAGATATAAAGAATGAATGAGAATGCAATATAGGACATTTGCACACACATGTAGCCAGTTTGTAACGCTGAATTTACTGTATAAATTAACCCTTTAAATTTATTGTTTTCTAGCATCTTTCCAGAAGATGCTAATATTTCATAATATAATGAAAGTTTAAGGATTATTTTTTGAAGGTTATCAAACCAAAAATAAATGTGAAAGAGAAATAAACGGAGATATTGGAAAGAACCTTTTTTCAAAGCTTCAAATTTGCTTTGAAAGTCTTTTGGAGAGAAAGTACCTTCAGCTATAGTACTGCCTGAAACAATAATTGTAAATAAAAATCATTTAAGAAATGTCACCTGGTTCTTACACTCACTTGTATAGCTTCATTTATTTATTTTTTCTTTATTTTTTTTGTTGAAGTTATGCCTATTGTAATCAGGGAGACTCAGGAAGATTTAAAGTATATCTACAACAATACCATTAAATATCCACAGTATGGTACATCTAAAAGAATAAAATCTCAATACAATACAATTCTATAAGAACACATTCTGATGTTGGCCTATAGCAGTCAAAAAAATGGGCTGCATATTCTGGATCAAATGGAGCTTTCAGTTATCTTCAAAGGCAGCCTTGTTGAAGTCCAAGCAGATGTCAATGAGGACGTGAGTTTTCTTGTGCTTCTGTTGAAGCTTGGATAGATGTACATCAGCTGAGGATGAGCAAAGCCTCACAGGCCACGGAGTCGAACTTCCAATCCTAGCACTAGCCAGGAGTCTAGGAGAACCCAAGTCATGCACCTGGTCTTTCAGAGACAGTACTAATACTATATCACCAACAGACAACATTTGGGGATATCAAGAATATCAGTGAAGAAACAGTGTAGTATTATTTTGATTCAAATTCAGCCTCTCTAATTTTTGAAAAACTTTCCAAGATATCAGTTAAAGATTCTCACAGCAACTCCTGAAGATACTGTATCATGAATTTATGGAATGTCTCTTCCAGTGGCTTCATATAGATAGTGAAAAGTTGAGAAATGAACTGACCCACAAGAAGAACACTCCACAAGGATAGCAACCACTTGTTTTGTCTTCTTGCCATACCTCAACTGGAATAACTCATTGAGCAAAAAATGGAACCATTGAAAATGAGAGCTTCTAATTCCCAATCCTGACATGACATCCAGAGAAAAACTCTCACAGGCAACCCAGGGTTTAAAGCAAATATATAATAGAAACATGCATTTATTTAGTTTACATGCAAAAGAGATTTTTGTATTTAACTCCTTTGAACAGTATTTTTGCTGCTGCTTTTATGTATACTGTTTGTGTATAGAATATGTGCATAGGATCCTAATAATCTGAGATTATCCAGAAAATGGAAAAAAATGTGACTTAATAAATGAATCAGAACATGCAAATACTGTAACATTCATGGAATGGAAAAAGAGAAGAAAAAAAAACAAAGGATGCACGATTTGTACTTATTTCGTTCATTCAGTTCACAAGATATTAATACCTCTGCAAAAAAGATAAAGATTGTCATTTTTGGAAATACAACTGAGATAAAGCTGTCATTTTATGTCTTTGGTTCTGGCTGACATAACCTATGATTGACATAATCAATGACTATCTTTAGATCAGAGACAGATAGAAACTTGCAACAGGACTTCAGGATCTGCGTAATTACTTGGAGTTGCAGGATCTCTTGTGAAACATCTTTAGCAGATTTTGGTTTTGGTGGTTATATAATTTACCTGTGAGTCACAAGGCTGGGTAACTTGAAAGTTTACAGTTATATTCTAATTCAAATGATGTAAACATGTAAAAAATCATTTTGCTCTTTCCCTTTAACACAGTTCTCTACAACTGTGACCCTGGCTTTCGGATCCATACTAAGTGCTACACTAATATGCATTATGAATATGTTTACAATAAAATCTACACTATGATTTTATATTTAACAAAAATGGATATGGATACTATATGTTTTTTGCCTCTCTCATTAATTATTACAATTTTAATCACTGGAGGATTACACTCAGCGCTTTTGGAAGCTAAGTCTTAAGGCTTTGTACCTCTTCTGTAGCAGAGAATAAAATTGACCAATATCTGAACTAGTAAGAATCTCTTCTAATATGATGATCATATTGAGAAATTCTATTGGTATCCTTATTTGAGTATAAGGCCTGCCTTCGGCTTGATGTCAGTCTAGACAAAACCCAAACCTTGACCATCAGTCACGTTCCTTCAGCCCTAAGACAGAAGCAAAGGTAAACCACTTCTGAAAAAACTTGCCAAGAAAATGGCAGTATGTGAAAATTGGACATGATTGAATGTAGGTGGGGGTAGAGATAGTACCACTGAACATAAAATAAAAGATATCTGGTGGACTGCAGGATAGGTCATACAGCATATTGTTCTTTCTTTCAAGATTCGGTCCTATCTATAGACATCTATATTCTGAAGACAACTGTCTTGTCTTGCTTAAAAATAGATCCGGTAGACCACAGGCGGTAAGGATGGGCAGACGATTCTCAACTTCACTCACCCTCAACATCAGTGCACCCCAGGGCTGCGTCCTGAGCCCCCTACTGTATTCCCTATACATATATGACTGCACAGCCACTACCAACTCCACCATCATCATCAAGTTTGCTGATGACACCGTTGTGGTAGGCCTGATCTCAGACAATAACGAAACAACCTACCTAGAAGAGATCAAGAACTTAGAGAACTGGTGTCTGGAAAACAAACTCCTTCTTAATGTCAGCAAAACAAAA
>JAEANM010007741.1:0-17509 GCA_017656035.1 Myanophis thanlyinensis | reverse complement strand
TGTGCATGTGATGAATAAAAGTTGATTTGATTTGATTTGATTTGATTTGATTTGATTTGATTTGATTTGATTTGATTGCCATAGGCCTCTGTGCCGAATTAGCTGGTAACAAGGCCTGACAGACAAGTAGCCATTGACTGCTTTGGAACCAAGACTAAAATTTCAAATCTCTTAATGGCTGTGGCCAGTGAGAGAAGGACAAGAGAGTAATTTGAATAGCTCCTGGTAAGGTGAGGCTGGGTAATGGGCACCAGTGGTCAATTCATGAGCACTCTTCCAACCTGGAGGAAGGGGCCTTTAAGGACATGTCAATATAGGGAGTGGAAGTGTACTTTTCATCCCTTTGTTTCCCCCTTTCACCAACAAAATGGCAGGCAATTCTACAGGTCAGCCAAGGAGGAGAGGTAGATGAGGAGGGTTTATTAGGGGTTCTCCAGAGGGTTGTGAAAAGATGCGTATATTATATGTGGAAAAAGAAAGGATAAGGGAGCAACTGTGATGCCTGCTGACTGGGATCACCAGCAGTTGGCAGGTGAGCTCACTTCCTTTCTGGAGGGAGTGAGTTCTTGTGGACATGATGGACTGGGAAACAGTGGTGCAGTATTCCTTGTGATCTGTGGTTCTCTTGATTCCAGCTCCCCCTCCCCGCCAGCAAAGTGGCAAGCAGGTAGTTCCATGGATCAGCTGAAAAGGAAATGGTGGCTTCACCTGAGCTTCCTTGACAGACATAAAGGAAGGAGAAACAGTGCAAATTTATATTATATGGAAAGAGGAATGACCCACTGAGTTATGAGTTGTCTGGTATAGTACTAAAACTCTTGTTCCTATAAGAGGGGCAAAATGGTGCATCATATAAATTTCCTATGGTCAATCCTTGATGTTTGACTATGCTGTACAGTTCATCATGAGCTACTTTCAAGGCATATACATCTCTAATTTTGTCCATGAATTTTTAAGAACTTTTCCAAGTACATGAGAAGCTCTGCATTGTTGAAGGCACTGAAGAATCTAGTAAGGAAATATCTCTGAAACAATGGCCCATTTGGGGAAAGGGGTTTCCATGGGTTGTCTAGTTTTAGTTAAAGTCTAAAATATGTCTCCAATTTAAATGACTTGAAAATATGATATATAGCATAAAATTGAGAGCAATCTGTGTAAGCCAATTTTAAAACTTTAGGCATTCAGTAATAATTTTAGATGCTCATTTTCAAGGAAATGTACACATTTTAGGCAAATGGGAGAAGAAGAGTTGAATGGAGAAACTGTATTAATATCCAACAAGATTTCCTATGCAATTGAAGAGATGGAGAATGCAGACATGCTGAAATCATATATAATGGCAAGATGTTATCTCAATATCTTTAACAGTTGCATTTAAAAATGTATCACAAATATCATTGACTGGCAGTGATGGTTGACACAGGTTGTTACCAGCATCCTAGGTATCAACCACATATTTTCTTAAAATGTATGTTGTTCCAAGTAGCGCAGTTTTGCAGTTCTGCTGATGTTATAGCAGGAAGCTGCAATTTCTTGATGTATTTTATAAAATTCTTGGATATGGTACCAAGTGCCCCAATGACAATGGGTATCACTGTTACATGTTTCACCCATAATTGCGTAGTTTCAATGGCCATGTCACAATATTTCATGATTTTTTTCCAGTTCTTTTTCTTTGACTCTGGCATCTCCTGGTACAGCGATATCAATAAATTGTACGCTTCAGTTTTCGACAACTGTGATATCTGTTGTATTCCAAATGACGATCCATCTGTATTCAAAAGTACCACAAAATCTTCGCTTTCTTATTTTCAACAACTTTTTCCACTTTACGTTCCCATGACTTTTCGGGTACAGGTAAGTCATATTTTTTACATAATGACTAGTGGATTAATTTAGCAACTCGATCATATCTAATTTTGTAATTAATTAGTGTGATTTTGCTGCACTCACATATTAAATGTGATTTAAATTATATTATTATTATCTATTTTATTCATTAAACATGAAACTCAGTCAACTGAATATTTTAAAATGTATCACAAATATCATTGACTGGCACTAATAGTTGATACGGGTTGCTGCCAGCATCCTAAGTATCAACCAAATATTGTCTTAAGCTATATGATATAGTAGTGCAGTCTTCGGCTGGTGTTATTGCAGGAAGCTGCAATTTCTTGATGTATTTTAGAAAATTCTTGGACACGGTACCAAGTGATATACCAAGTGTATCACTGTTACATGTTTCATCCATAATCATATAATTTTGATGGCCAGGTCACAATAATTTGTGATTTTTTTTCTTTGACTCTGGTGTCTCCTGGTACAGCGATATCAATAAATTGTATGCTTCAGTTTTCAACAACTGTGATATTTGGCATGTTGTGTTCTAAATGAGTGAGTCCCCTTGGAAGATTTCTCATCTGATGTTGACTTCACCAACGTTCTCCCCATTTTCTGTTAGAACTGTTTTCCATTTTTGCATGTTTGCTTTGTACAAAAATGTACAAATATTTTTGCTGATTCCAAAGTTTTCCAGACAGATGTTAATCCAGCTGTGGAATAGTGAGTCAAATGCCTTCTTGTAATCGATCCATGCCGTATTCAAATTTGTTTTTCTTCGTTTTGCATTTTTCAGTAGTTTTCTGTCAATGAATATCTGAACTTTGGTTCCTCTTGATTTTTTTATAATTTCCTTTTTGTTCTACTGGTTACAAACTGTTTTCCATAAGATGACTGAATACTGAAGCCAATATTCTTGTAACAGTATTCTTGAATGTTGTTGGCAGACAAGTAATTGGGCGATAGTTGCTTGGTTCCGTGCCCTTTTCTAGATCTTTCATTATTAAGTATGTTTGTCCAGCTGTTAACCATTCTTTCCTTGGTGTATTTTGCAGCATTTTGTCAAATTGAGTGGCCATGCAGTGATGGAGGCTGGTCAGGTGTTTTAGCCAGTATCCATGCAGTTCGTTTGTGCAGTTCCATTATTGTTTTTTCCTCCAGGTTGTATTTTTTGTGTAAACTATTTTTCAGCTTTTTTTTTTTTTTTTACTTCTTTCAAGTACTTTAAATTGGTGACATTGTAGTTTTTAAATTTTATTTTCAAGTTGAATTTTCCACTTTGGTGTTCCAGTGGGTTTCTTTTTTTGCATTTTATAATCCATATAGCTGTGCTATACATTAGATTGGTCTCATATAGTGTGGTAGATGGGATGGAAGTTAAAATGTTGTTCACAGCTATGAACAACATTATTATTATATACACTTTATTCATTAAATATGAAACTCAGTCAACTGAACATTTAAAAATGTGTCACAATATTGATGGCACTGATCGACCAAGTACCTTCTCAAAATGTACATTGCTCCAATTAGCACAGTTTTCTGCAGTTATTATTATTGTTATTGCTATTATTATTGATTCATAAAACATGAAACTCAGTCAACTGAACATTTAAAAAGTATCAGAAATATTATTGACTAACACTGATGGTTGATATGAGTTGCTGCCAGCTTCCTAGGTATGATTACCTAGGTTATGGTTGTTGTTGTTGTTATTACTATCTCTTTTATTCATTAAACATGAAACTCAGTCAACTGAACATTTAAAAATGTATCACAAATATCATTAACTGGCAATGATGATGATGATTGTTGTTATTGTTATTTGCTGCGGCTGTTGTTAAAATTCTCTGCATTCAATTCTAATGAAATATAAAAATAAGTTAAATGAAACTAATAAATACTGGGGTGGAATGTACAGAATATTTAGGTCCTAGACAGCTCCTAAAATTATGGCACTGTATATAGCTATCTACATAAAGTGTGAGGGTCTCTGACTTCAATTCTTCATTTAACCCATAAAATAGCATATCTCTAGCTGCCTCTGAAGAGTCTCAATAAGGAACAAAGCTGGTCTCACAGTGTCTCCTGGTGGGCATTGTAACTGAAAACTACCACACAGAATATATACAAGAAATTGGAGTGGAAGTCATTAAAACCCTATACATAGGGAATGATATAAATATATCTCTGTTCTGAGAACTTAAAAGAAGGCTGACTATATAGATGCCTTTCTGAAAGCATATATTTCTATTGTAGATTTCAGTTATTAAAAAGAACTATAATGTGGTAGCTTTTAATCACTTTTGCTGAAATAATCTGTTCTACAGTTCATATAGTATCTTGAAGAGCAGCTACTTCCACTTCAACATCATTAATGTAATTAATATATTTCATTGTTTTTGTTCTGCCTCAGCTGCTACAATTGAATTCAAACACAGAAGGATTTTGTTAGCTAAGTGAAGAAGAAATGTCAACCCAGATACAAAATTTCTTCATTATGATTTTTGAATTTGATTGTAGCACTGAAGCAAAATGTGTTTGTCAAGGTAATAGGAAAAGAAAGACAAAGGAAGGAAAACAATGGGAGCTTTCTGTTATTTTAAATAATTCAGTTGCTATGCAATATGATAGATTTCTTCTCTTGAACCTTAATGGATAGCAACACAATCAATAACTGGCTGTAACATTTTTTGTTCTGCTTCATCCACTATAATTGAAAAGTAAGTCAAGCAGAACTTTGAAACAATTTATGACGTAACTTTTTTTCCTTTTTAGTTGTTTAAAATTATTATTAAAATGAAGATAATGTTTGGGGGATCAAGATAAAGGTAACCGATAAATGAAATACCTTGTTGAAAGGTTATTATATCATGTATGACAAGTGTACAAAGACTCTTTTTGGGATCTGTTCAATTCAGTTCAAGTTTGTCCAAAAGATTTACTATTTGCTCCCAGGTCGTTAATTATACTACATGCATATTCTCCTTTTTAATCAAACTCAACTTCTGGTGATTTCAAGAATATGTATTTTCAACAACATCATGAAAATGGTTTACTGTTATTTTCAGGGTGCTACTTTAAATTCTCAGATAGACCAAATAGTTCTAGAATTTTCTGGTGATTTCCTATCCAAGTACCGCCAGATTGGACACAATTTACATTTTTGAGAACAGCCACAGCTGATGGGTACAATCACCTAGACTGAAGAAAAAGTTATCTGGAAATAGTGTCAGATCTGAAGCGTATTCTTAGGATAAGGACATTTGCTTTTCTCTTTATTAATATACTTTTGGATAAGTTTTAAAAGGGATGAGTTTCAGTCACTTCAACATATTTTTTATGACTCAGCTAAAATAGTAGTTTGGAAGTAATCTAGAGCCTTGATTGCTGTTCACTGAAACTATGGACACTATGCCTATGGCTTCTGTCGAATTGTGCTGAATTTCATTAACCTGACTTTTCATTTCAACCAAATTCACTATATATTCTCATCTGTCCTTTTATAACTTCATTGACCTCAACTTAGTACAATTTATTACAGCTTACTTCCTTTGAATTGACCAAACTTATCTGAACATAGGTATTAGTTTATTATTTGTAAGTATGCATACTCTGACTATTCCTGTTTGGTTCATTTGTCAGGATGACTTATTTTAGGAACCAACATTGTGTTTTGTGGCTACTTCCACACAAGCGAAGAATAATAAGCAAACATCGAACTTGGCTTCAGAATCTAACTTGTTAAGAAAAACCAAATACTATATTTGAGTTTAATCCCTACACTTTTTTTTTTAATTCCTGGTAAATTCTGACAATTCAAGCACTTCTACCATGGCTGGTTCAAGATATTTGCTGCCTGAGGTGACAAAGTAACACTCTTTTTCAATCCATTTTTCTACACAATTCAGGCTGACTGGCAGTTACATTAGTATGGGGACATATCTGCTGAAAATTGGAACAGGCTAATGGGGGATGGAGTTCAAGTAAGCTATTGAACATGACACACAATTCTCTCCCCCAACATATTGCAAGATTTTCTATCTGAAGCTCCACTCTGCTTAATAGAAGGTCTGGCTCTGTCTCCTATTGTCAACTAACAGCTTGATTTTGCACACTGGTCTGAAATTATGGGTGGTTTTTTCCCCCCACAAATAGAGACTATTTAATCAGACAGCTGTAACAACAGTGCTTATTACCAGAATATTAGATTATTTATTCTGAAATTGCCATAATCTATGCCCATCTGTTTGGACAACTTTGGTTAAAATCTGAAGAAGAAAATTCTTAGTTCTTCTGTAGTATGTAATGAAGTGTAAAATTATGATTCCATGAACATGACATTATGAAATGTGTCTTTGTTTTTGAGTAAGTATGTGAATAGCATCCATTTTGATTTATTCGTTCAGAATTGGTTGACAGCTAATATCTTAAAAAGAGAAGAATGATTAATAGGATTGTAGAACTGGAAAGAAGCATTTAGTCTGAATTCAGCCTCCTGCTTGTATAGCTTTTTCAAATGAATACATCTAGCTCCCTTCAAAAAAAAAAGCATATTGTTTTATTTTATTCACCTCCAATACATCAAATGAATTGTTTATTTATTGCTTTTAATACAGGCTAAAATGTAACAAAAGGAGAGTGACATACAACCAGCAGGTAATATTAACAAGCTCTCCAGTGTTCTGAAAAACCAGATGGAAATTATTTCTGCTGTAATGGGTAGGTGCAGGACTCTAAGAGGCCAAAGAACAGCCCATTTGATGAACCTTAACACCTTGGTGTGGAGAAAGTTCACAGCTATCTTTTGGTGCTTTGCTCCAGCAGATAACACCACTTGACATGTAAAGACAGCTCCTATTTCATAGCAATAATTTCCAATTGCTCAACAACTTATAAACAAAAAAATCAAACAAAAAAGAGGATGCTACTTTTAGGGGAAAATGGGAAGTACAATTCTATTGATAATGTTTGACTGCAAATATATACTCTATATTTGTAAAGCTACCTAAACTTCATAGACCAAAAATATTGATACTCATTAGCTCTAAAATCAGACATACTGTGATAATTTATTGAGAGAAAGCATCAAAGCAGGAAGAAAGCAAGAATGTAAGCAGTATTAAAAGAATAAGAGAGCTTTGTGTACTTAAGATCTAGGAATTCTGTGCTATGTAGTTATCTATAATAAAAGCAGTTTTATAGGATCAGGTCTTAATCCAGATCTTAATTCATCATGCTGTTTCCCAAAATGGACAACAGATGCCTCTGGAATTCTCTATTTACTTATTTATTCCTATTCCTTGATTTATGTTTTTAAATAAAATTTCAGCTCAACTGTCACTAAGATTGCCCAAAAGCCATTGCTGCAACAATTTGTCATGATCTCTAAAGGATCCAAACATATAACATTGACAATCTTCATTCATGATGTGCTTTCTAATGCCCTTAAAAACCTTCAAAGCACAAACTTGTGGCGTCATGTTGCTGTCACATATTGCAATATTTTACCTTCTTGGAGTTGGGGTGAACATGGCCTGTGCATGATACATTCGGCCCACAGACCACCAGTTTGACACCTCTGTTCCAAAACTTTGAGATGCAAGCTTTAGGGTTTTTTGCTGCTTCTCCTGGTTTTCTTGTTTCTCTATGTGCCTGGTTAATATTTATTTGATTACTATTTCTACCAAGTCACCTGGAGCAGGTGTTAATCTGACCTCTAATGACCATATAAGTTTCTCAATTCCACTAACTCCTTGTTTAAATCTTGGTGTCATATGGGCTACTTTTCAGGCCTTTAATATTGAGTCAGAGCTCAATGATGATAAACTACACATTTAGGCTAGGAAATTACAATTTCACATTCTTTAGGAATTCTCAAGATGCCATCAGAACCTAATTAAAAGGTAATTTGCTATAGCATAGTCTTTAAGATGTTCTACAATATCTTCTCTTACTATCTCCATTTGCTTTCAGTATTCCAATTCCTCCATCATTACAGGCTCAGATATTTGTTCTACATCCTCCATATTAAGGAGCAATGCAAATAATTCATTGAGTTTCTCTACAATATCCATAAGCTTCTTGAGATCTGTTTCATTCTTTTGACATCTAAAACCCACTTTCTTCTCTGCTTCAAATGTATTTAGTTTTTATTCTTATTTATGCTCTTGGGTACCCCTTGTACCTTAAAGTCTCTCTCTTTTTCTTTCATTCTTATTTATATGTTTTCCAGGGCACCAAATGCTTTTCCACTGCAATGGTTCTGAAGTCCAGCTTCAGATAACTTCAGGGAGAAGCTTTTAACTGTATTGTTGCCTCATTGCTAAACAGAAAACTTTTTTTCTATCTGAAGTATTGGCAAGAAGTACAGTATCTCTCAGCTGATTTATTATGAGTTCAAAATCAAGAAGATAGGAAAACAAAAGCTTTCCTTTTTGACTGAGGAAGAGTAGTTTCTTGAAGTGGCAGATTAGTTTACAGCTTCAGCTACATTCAGTCTAGACCTAAAAGGAAAACAAAAAACTAATTGTGCTTCTTAACACTTTTAAATAGTTCTCTGTTATGATCTTTTTCCAGTTCTTGGAGTGAATGAATGCATGCAAATAAAAAACATTGTGGGTAATTTAAATAAAACTTTTGACAATTTAGGAATACAGATAGCTCTTGACTTACAATCACAACTGAACACCAAATTTCTGCTGCTAAGCAAAGCAGCTGTTCAGTGAGTTTTGCCCCATTTTATGATAATTTCATGGTTGTTAAGTGAATCATTACAGTTGTTAAGTGAATCGTGCAGGTGTTAAACAAATTTGGTTTTTGCCCATTGACTTTGTTTGTTGGAAGCTGGCAGGGATGTTTATAAATGATGATCACATAACCCTGGGACAGTGCAACAGTGCAACTGACATTAATATATGCAAGTTGCCATATTTGATCCCGTGACCATGGGGATGTTGCAGTGGTTGGACACCTGGAGAACGTCTTTTTAAAGAACTTGCACACAGCATATGAGCTTATCCCACTCTTGCCCTTTTCCAGTTTACTATCTATAATTTTTTTAATATGGCATTATGAACAACACTGTGGTTTAAATATGTAAATGTAATTTTTAATCTAAAGCCTAAAGTATGAATTTATCACAATATGAAGAATTATGGACCTCCTGAGCAGGAAATATAGCAAAAAGGTTAACCTCTAATCCTTTTTATACTGCAGCCCAGGATTTACTGACTTTGGATCAGAAATATAGTATATATTCCTTAATGCTTTCGAATTGGCTCTTTTTCAATGTAATAGAAATATTGAATATTGAAAAATTATTATTCTATATGGCCAAGCTTTAATAATAGGTGATCAATATTTAAATATTGGGCTGAAAAGATTTTCTGCTTAGGTTGTTTATCTAATATCCAGTTTTATTTCACACAACCTTTTTGTTATTCCCTCTTTTTTAGATGTCTGTTTTTTTGTTTTGTTTTTTTTAACTCTTTAATTGTTTTCCTTTTCTTTCTGTCATCCTTCTTTCAGAGCAAATCCTCTGCTCCCTTCCCAAAAAATAATTACAAATAAGCTAAATAGAGAAAAGAAAAGCCAGTGTAGAAAAATTAGCTGAAAATGATGTGGAGTAAGCCTCCTGGAGTAAATAAATAAACAAATCATGCAAATAGTCTTTGGTTAGTGACCACAATTGGGACTGTTGTTAAGTGAATCATTACAGTTGTTAAGTGAATCATGCAGGGACTGGCAGTTCAGTCATTTAGGCAAAGCTGCCGCTAAGTGAAACTTTGACTATCTTCCTTTGCTTAGGGGTCATAAATGCAAGATTCATTTGTAAAGTTATTTTTTTCATCACTTTTGGAACTAAGAATGGTTACTAAATGAGACAGTTGCTAAACAAGGACCACTTATGTTGGTAAAGGACAATACGGTATCCGAAACATGTCTAGATGTTTAAGACAGTGCTTGTCAAAACTCATATATACAACTTTCAAGTAATGCTCTAGTAGTGCTTGTCCCCAAGGTACTTTTCAAGAGGCAACTGGACCTTTTGTTTTTTCTTTGAAGATGTTTTGCTTCTCATTCAAGAAGCTTCTTCAGCTCTGACTGGATGGTGGGGAATGGAGACAAGCTATAGTGCTTGGATTTAACAAAAATCCAATACTAGCTAAAGAAGAAGCTTTCCCATGACTTCCTTGCAACTCAATCATAAATTGCGATAATAGGAGTGATGTCCTTTTAAAAACTTTTCAAAGTTGAAGAGCAACCTTCTTCATTGAAAAAAAAAGACACTTATTAATGTAATGGATTTGTAAGAGTTGGTGAAATAATTTGTTGAGAGTATAAGATTATAAGATTAACATGGATATCAGAGAACAAGGAGCATTTTAGAACAGGTGACCTTATAGCTTCTTTCACTATATTAGGACTATCATATTTAGGTTGCAAAAAATCCAGATATTCCACTGTTTTACGGCAAATAATTTTCTGTGTTCCCTTGTTGCCCGTTAGCAGTCAACTGGATTTCTGCAGAACATATATGGCAGTCTTAATGCACATTTGACATGCTGATCTATCCTTTCTTCCAGGATAGATTTCTTCTTTAAGGACAGAATTGAACATCACAGGAACTCTCCATATCCACAGGGCACTAGTCTGGAATATTCCATAATTGTCTTTCATATTTTGAAATGTTAATCAGTTTTTATAATAAAAGTCTTTGAGAAGTCTCCTTTGAATAAGTACAATGTGATAATTAAACTACAATAGCTAAATCATTGTTCAGTCAAAAGCTCTTTTTACCCAGTGTAATACATTTAACTTCTTAACAGCAAGTTCCTAAATGGACAACACCCCCAAATCAAGCTGTTGGCATTTAAAATACCTTCAAATATATAAAGGACAGGCTAGGAATTCCTTTTAAAAATACATTTAAAGTAGCATTCCCTTATCACAAAATCAGCCGGCTATCTGATGCATGGGTTTGTAGCAATCAGTATACAATATAAGACAAGTTTCTTCTTCCCCTATCTTCAGACATACAAGGCTTGATTGCACTCTGATGTGGAATGTTTTAATAATCTACAATCTATATTATTATCTACAACCTATAATGAATAAAATATATTTGTTATCCTAGTTCTTACATGCAGAGAGGACAAGTGTTAAATCAGTCACCAGTTTTCTTCAACCAAGTACCTTCCAGAAATTATATGTTGTTATCCAACTTCTAATTCCCAATCAGGTAGCTAAGGCACTCCACAAGATTGAATCAAGGCAGAGAAGTATAGAAAAAGAAGAGCAAAAACAAAGAGAAGATCTACTATGCGCCTAGGGAACTGCATCATAGACAAAAGAGCACTTTAATAAGGGCCAGTCTGATAAGACTGCAAGTTGTTAAACTTTTTAATCAATCAATCAACCAACCAATCAATCATCAAATCTTACTGTCTTATAGAATTACAGTCATAGATCAGTATGGTGCAGTAATTAAAAAGAAGCAAAGTATAACTGGTTATGTGTTAGCCTTTCAAGATAATCCAGACAAGAAGCACAGCCATGAATATTATTCTCTTCTAACTCACACCTTACTTGTGGAGTATAACTACTGACTACATTCAACATTACCCCTTCACTTTCCAACTTCAAACTGATCATCCTGTCTGACGCTCTTTTCACCTCTAAAACATTCCTCATGAGCTCCTCTTTCAGGATCATTCCTATCCCATTTCTCTTCCTATCTGCACCATAATAAAATAGATTGTATCCCCCTCCAATACTACATGCTTTGCTACCCTTTCACCTGATCTCCTGCACACACAGTATATCTACCTTCCTTCTCTCCATCATGTCTGCCAGCTCTCTACCTTTCCCTGTCATTGTGCCAATGTTAAGAGTCCCTATTCTCAGACCTATACTCCTGCCTTTCCTCTTCTCTCTCTGTTTACAAATCCTTCTGCCTCCTTCAACCAATAGTAGTCCAATTTCTGCCAGCACCCCTGTAGGTCAAGAGCACTGGTGGTGATTGTAGTTAACCTGGGCCTCAACAATCCGGTATGGAATTCACCCTGGTGATTCGCATGTTTAAATTTGGCATGTTTTTATGCCAGATGCCTTTCCTGACACAACCCTCTCTATTTATCCAGGATTGGGACCAGCACAGAAGTCACTGTCTTGCAACCCCTGTGGCTATAGGAAAGAAATTCTCCAAGGGTGTGCTGCAGTACATGTCCAAAATCTCAGAAGACTATAACCTTTGGTTCTGATGACTGACCCAGATTGGACTTGCAACATTATCCCGGGACATGTATATTTGCCTTCATTCATAAAAGCTCTTATTTAAAATCTGATAAATTGTATTAAACTAAAATTGAATCTGGAAATTACCTATGCTAATTTGAGACCTCTCTTGAAATGATGAGGCTTGCTGGTTTAATAGTACCTTAAAGAAAAAAAATAATGTAAAAAGATAAGCAGGAGAAGGGCAGAAAATGTGAGTCTATGACAGCAAGTTTTTATGTTCAGCAGCTGCAGAATAGTATCAGCATAAAATACTTCACTGGGTAAATTTATGGTTCCACAAACGTCCCTTTCCTTTAAATCATTCTCTTTGTGACTTGATATCTGCAAATCACCTTAAAACCTTGATAAGTTGAAATGTGAAATGTCAGAATGGGCCATCTAACATTCATTCTTCTTGATAAACATGGAGGAGGATCTATCACATTGACACATGAGCCTGTGGACGAGCCTCAGGTCTGGAAATCATGCATATGAACTAAGTATTTAAGTCTAATAATCAGGGAAGGCTGATGGATGGGTCATGCATTTTTGTAGGCCTAAAATGTTTGTGGGAGCAAGATGATCCCAAGTTGCACCCACAAATGCTGGCCTTTCACTAATGTCCACATGTTGTGTCAGTATTATCTCAAAACCTCATTAGTTAGACAGTGACCTTTTTTGCAGTGGCTACCTGGAAGAGGCCAGCATTTGATTAGTATAGCAATTTGTTCATTAACTTCTGACAAGAATTTGCAAGTCTCAAAGACATTTCTTTCCTTGGGATATTCAACAGAGACCATAGAAGCTGACTATCTTCCAACAGCTCAAATTCTATACAGTTCTATAATCTCTTTATAGTTCTAAAAAGTTGGATCAGAACAAGCCATAAGGCTGTTCATCAACTTTCTTCTCTCTGGGGGCAGCCAGATGTCTCAGCAACTATTCAACAATTCTTTCCCTTGGGAACAAAAATGAAGACAAAGTGCCAATGCCAATACCAATACAGGTAGTCTTTGATTTAAAACCATTCATTCAGTGACACTTTGAAACTGCAATAGCACTGAATAAAGACAGTTGCAACCCATACCTGAAGTTACAGCCATTACAGCACCCTGATGGTCATGTAACAAAAATTCAGATGCTTGGCCTGCAACTACCACCCACCCACCTATTTCTTCCCCTTGCATAGTGGCCCTCACGGCTCTCAACAGCAGGAGAAAAATGCCTAAAGGTAAGCAGGAAGTTGCATCTATTGAGGAGACCTGGGTGATAGGGCAATTGCACAATTCCCCATCATTCATGCATCTTAGAGAAGCGCATGGGTGGCATTTCTCAATGGCAGTGATGGTACTATGCCTGACATAAGGTCATGGGACATCAAAGATGACTACTCCAGGCTCAGGCCATGTGGTGCAGGACTGGGTTGGGTTTATCCTTCTGGCATCAATATTACTGATTCTTCTATCTTGTCCACTTTTTCTGTTTGTGTTTAATCAAGTATACATACATCCCTCTGAGATAAATTATTCAACTATTGTATTACAGTATTATGATACATAGGGCTTCATAAACTTATAATACAGGATAAAATGGCAATCATTGCTAGGGCATGAGGTAAATTTGATATATAAAGGTATAAACTTTAGATCTGTCACCCTGCAATTGTGTAACTACTGAAGAAAAATAATGTGCTGAGAAAATATATACTGATTATGGCAGCTTAACAAACAACTTGAAGCCAAAACTGTTTTACAGGGAAAGTTCTGGGTTCAATACAATGTAGAGCAGCTGGCCTAAAACATTATTTTCTGGAGACATTACCTCTTTATTGGAATTCAAAAGCTGTAGTTATCTCTTTGGCAGGAGCTGATAAAACCTTGCTTGCTATTACAGGCATTGGGCAAAATGTCAGAAGACCAGAGAACATGTAGAGAAAATTTGACCCAGTTTTGTAAAATCATAAGGGTCAGAGTCTTACATTAAATGTAGTGGGGAAAATCTGTAAAACCCCACTTGATGTACAATGTTTAATTCTGACTGAGTTTTATTTAGCTATTATCATTTTCTAAGCTATCCCTCCTGACTGATACCCATCATTTCCTACATAAAAAGCAGTAACAATGGATCACAAAATAAATCTAGAAATTACTGTTGTAATATTTTCAGCTGACAGCCATGGCATTTAAAAGAAATGCAATGATAGTGACTCAGACTATACTATCTGCATTAAGTTACTAACAGTAATAAAGCAGCATAGCCTTATTAAAGATCATAAACATACATTTTAAAATTGTGTTATTTCAGAAAAACATAGGAGCAGGGCATACATTGTTCAAATGATACTTGCTATGATTATTTATTTTCTCAAATGTTTATTTATAGCAGTATATGTAGTATGTTTTTCATAACAGTGTCACAATGCATTCGCTGTGGTAGAAATGCTTGCCATTTCTCTATGGTTCCATCCATTATAGCAACACTGATCTTCAAATCAAGTGAAGGAAGCAGAATGACACAGAATCAATTGCTTTATAATCAGATGCAGACTGGAGGAAGAATATTAATATGTTTTTTCTACAAGATCCATATACACAGATATAATGGTTTGGGTCCAAATTTGCCAATACTTAGAATGTATTAATTAAATGTATATTCCATCTTTTCTCCAGGAGTTCATTTTATCTCTAAAATAGGGGCTGAACCCAAGAGATTTAAACTATAGCCAACCAACTAAAATGAAACAATGTAGGATGAATTATCCCACTAACTAGGTAGATCCATAGCTGCTTGAACAATTATACAGCTTCTATCCATCTGACTTCTAAATGCCATATAACACCATGACTAGACTTAATACAATAGACTCACAGTGCCAGTGCAACGTATAATATGTACATACCGGTGGAATAATGTGTGTGTGTATGTGTGTGTGTATCTGTATGTGGAAATGTATGGGGATATGTGCCTAGCCCAGGCATTTCCCGGGGTTAGGGATTTGTTCATAAGTCTGGAGATGTATTCTGTATTTGAATGTATTCTGTACTTTGTGTGATTGTACTGATGGAAGCTCATTCAATTTCGCTGCACATATGTTGTGCATTGACAATAAAGGATTGAATTACATGGTCCTTAATGATTCTTTGTTAATGAGGTGAGGGTGGGGGATTATTTCAGATTCTGAAAGGTCACTTAAATAAGGTTGGCTATGTTCATCTCTGGAAAGATCTCTGGAGAGATGCTGTTCCAAAGGAGGAACACTATGACTGAAATTTGGTGAAAGGGATCTGGCATCCTGGTAGACTATAAATTAAACATGAACCATTGGTTTGATACAAGTATCAAAAGAAATATAGGTGATATTTCATTTAGCAAATAATTTGTTGAGCAACTATTCACAATTATGATGGTGGCAAAAAGTCATTTTGTGAAGAGGGCTCACCTTTACAACTTGTGCAGGTCTATAAAGAAAGGAAAGTAAAATTTGATTTTCCACTTAGTGACTTCTTTGCTTAATAACTAAGTGCTGGTGCTAAGTGTGGCTGTTAAATGAGAACTAATATATACTTGGGCTGCATCAAAGAACTATAGTATAAAGATTAGAGGAAATTCTATGTTGGTCAATATCCATTATACACAAAGGAACTGGAGAGAATGCAGAGAACTGTAAAAATGAGGGACTTAACAGCTAAATTCTATGAAGGACAGTAAAAGGAACTGTATCCTGTTTAACCTAAAAAAGGAATGCTTCATTTCCTTATATAAAGCTTTGTGAATGATATCACAATTTTCACAATTGTTTATATAAGTGGAAATCATGTAAACTTATATAAGCGGAAAGAAAATATAGAAATGCTTAAAAGTCCTGGAGTTAATATACTAAAAAAGACAAATACAGAAACTCATGAAAAACCATTTTACATGAAGTTGTATAGTCAGTTTCTGTCCTTAGGTGGTTTATTTAAATGGAAAATAGTGAAAGATTACTTTGAGCAAATGCAACCTGAAAACTAATAACAATTTGAGCAAGTATTATATGTGTTTTTCATCACAAAACAATTACTTCTAATTTTGCTATTTATTGCAGTATTTGCTTAGAATATGCTTATAATTCCATTATCTTTAGTTTTCAATTTATTGAAACAGATTATTCCTTAATGTAAAACAATCTCAAATATGTACAGTTGCTACTTTCCCATTCTGCTGTGCATTTCATTACAGGGACTTGTGGCTATATGAATGAAGTTTATATTCACAAAGCAATTCATCTTGAAGTACGACTACTCTTTTTGCTTGATTCCTGGTACAACTTTATGCCCACTTACATTTTATGTAAAGGCATTTTATTTTTGTAATGCTGATATAATCCCAAGAGGAAATGGAATATTGTACAGTAAGTGCTTCATTCCTAAAGAAGCAAAGAGTGATAAGGAATCAAAGTTGTTCCAAAGATTTCTTCAAGTGAATAAAAACTGGCCACTAAGCCACATTAGTGTTACATGTTCTTATAACAGTTGGAACTCCTTAAGTACTATCATACAAAAATATGGAAAAAATGAGAACTTTCATGAGAATACATTCAAGCTGATTACTAGCACTTCAGAATGCAGTCGTATCTATGGTAACTCTGTGCTGAGATTTTTAATCCCCTTCAGGAGAAAATTCATGGAATACCCATATAAGTATAATTGCACATTATACTTTAATGGTAGAATGCTAGTTTAAGAACTGTGCTGGCTCAGTGGTTAGAATGCAGTATTGCAGGTTAATTCACTGCTCATTACTAGGAATTCAATTCTGACTGGGTCAAGGTTGACTCATCCTTCCAGTTTTCCAAGCTAAAGTGAGGACTCAGATTGTGGGGGCCAATATGATGACTCTGTAAACCACTTAGAGAATGCTGTAAAGCACTATGAAGTGGTATATAAATCTAAGTGCTATTGCTATTTAAGTGGTGTGTCTTTGTTCATTTGGAACTTTGTCATTTTAATCAATCAAATGAAGTTGTTTAGCAAGACCATTAACACAAAACAACATGATAAACAAAATAAAAACATGTCAAATAATCCAAATCATAACACTAAAATCAATACAGTAATACTGTTAACACCTTCTCCACACATCACTTACCCACTTGGACACCAGAAAAGGGAACTATGCTAAGATGCTCTTTGTAGACTACAGTTTAGCGTTCAACACAATAATTTCCTCCATACTCACTGTCAAGTTGGAACACCTGGGACTTAACTCACCCCTATGCCAATGGATCTCCAACTTCCTGACTGGTAGCCTGTGGTCTACCGGTAAGGATAGGCGGACGAGTCTCAACCTCACTCACCCTCAACACCGGTGCACCCCAGGGCTGCGTCCTGAGCCCCCTACTGTATTC
>JAEANM010007740.1:0-17509 GCA_017656035.1 Myanophis thanlyinensis | reverse complement strand
CAGAATTCCTGATCCAGCATGGGTGGCTCAGGAATTCTGGGAGTTGAAGTCCACGAGTCATGAAAGAGCCAAGGTTCTCCACCCCTGATTTAGAGGGTGAGAGGTGGATGGGAATACTTCTGAAAAATTCTAGTCACTGAGTTAATCTATTTTGTACACAATGTTTTTGTCTTTTAACTTTTGAGACCTGGAACAAGATGTATTTCTTTTTATTCCATTTATAACTTAACTCAAGTGTTAATGGCACAGTGGAGATCGATGATTTGCCATCATAAGTGAGAGATGTACCCATATGATGTCCTGTTTTACAACCACACTATAAATGGAAATTCTGATCCCAGTTGTCATTATAATCCAAGGACTACCTGTACAGTGTTTTGCAAGACTCAAGTGGCTATGGCAGAAATGCCTGGATGTCATGTATGTGAAGAAAGTGACACAAAGGGCTCTGCAGGCTCATTCATGACAGATGGGAACTGCTGACGCTGCATATCTTCTTCTTCTTTCGGCTGTTCCCATTAGGGGTCGCCACAGCAAATCAACTGCCTCAACCCAACTCCATTCTCGGCATCCTCCACTCTTGCCCCAGTCACCTTCATGTCTTCTTTTAGCACCTCCTCACCTTCATGTCTTCTTTTAGCACATCCAACTGCTGAATCTGTATATGAGCTTTGAAAAACAAGGAGTGACTTTAATGATTCAAAGAGGACTCTTTGTTTAAATGTTTTGCATGGGCCTAAAAATTGCATAAAGATTTGGGCTTCAGCAGTTCCCATCTGTCATGAATGAGCCTGCAGAGCCCTTTGTGTCACTTTCTTCACATGCATAGACATTTTGGCATTTCTGCCATAGCCACTTGAGTCTTGCAAAACATTGTACAGGTAGTCTTTGGATTATGATGACAATTGGGATCAGAATTTCGATTTACAGTCTGGTTGTAAAATATGACATCATGTGGCTGCATCACTTACTGATGGCAACCCCGGCACTCCCTGTTGCCATTGTTAAGCAGAAATCACGGGTCATTAAGCAAGTATCTACTCACAACTTCCTGCTGACTTTCAACAAACAAAAGGGATGCTGACAGGAAACTGCAAGTCCCAAATAGCTCCCAACTAGTTGGTGGGCAGTTAAGTGGACTGCTACCAGGTAGGAGAGGATGCACAAATGGCTAGTGCAGAGTAAGTGTTGTAGAGTGACTGTTGCCAGTAGCAGAAGGTGAGGGAGAGTTCACAAAGTGGCTGGCGCAATGTGAGGTGGGAACAGCAGGGACATTGCTCCTGCCTGGTGAGAGAGGATGCACAAAGGTGTATAAGTGGCCAGCATGCCACAGTGTGAGCACAGCAGGACTAAGAGTGGCTGCTGCTGGATGGGGGAGGCTCCGGAAGTAGACACTGAAGTACAAGCATGGATGGGATAGGAAGGGCTGCTTCTGGCTGTGCAAAGGTGCATGGGGCTGTGTAGATGGCTACTGAGGTGTGAGTGCAGCAGGACCAAGAGTACTATTAGGTGAGAGGAGGTGCATGGGTGGCTGCTGTGGGTAGAAGGTTACTACAGGTACCATAACCAGGCTCCTTGGAGGAAAAAGTCAACAGATAGCGAGTGACTTAACCAAAGCAGTTTTGCAACCTTACTTGCTGGATTTTCCATTAACTTTGCTTGTGAAAAGCAAATGGTGATCATGTGCATGGGACTCTGCAACCATCATAAATGCTGGGTGCCAAGAGTCTTGGATCGACCAAACGGATTCTAAGACAGTCAGAACTTTGAGGACCTTTGTTAAGTACCAATCATTCAACACTGTCATAACTTTGAAGAGTTGCTGAAAGAGTGATCATTAACCAAGGACTACCTATAGATAAATGCTTTTCATAACCCTTGTGGGTTAATTGACTATAAACAGCTGTTTCTCTTTTTTAGTAATGAAATATTTTATTTCATTACTGACTTCCTAAATTCATTCTGCTTTCCCCTACAAGCTTGAAGACCCCTCTTGTCTGAATCAAAGATCAGTTTATTATCCTGGCTGGTGTAGGAAGAATTGAGTTTCAAAGAGTTAAGACTCTCTTGAGGAGATAAATCACACCTGCATCAATAAGGGGTTGGTCAGATCCCACCTCACAGAGGTGGCCTGATTATGCCAATGATAGTTAGTCAGGTATGCCAAATAGTGCGGATGGAAAAACTGTGTCAATAGCAAAAAGAAAACATTACCAGAGGATAACTTAAGGCTGCCTCAGGTATAGTCTGGGGATCAGAAAAATGCAATGCAATGAACATATAGTGGAAAAGAGCTTGCTGGGGCACATTTGATAATCCAGATAGGGAAAGGCTGTAAAAGACCAAGAGCAATCCTCAAGCTCTTTTGTCAAGTTCAGGTGAAAAAAGTTACAATTAACAATACACTTCGTTGTTTAGCTGTACTTTCAGTACTAGACAATATTTCAGCAGAGAAAAGTTCTTAATTGTGTCCTTTCTACCTTTTCTCCACAGGTAGCAACAACAGCATATTTGCTCCTGTCCTTTTGCCACAGTCAAGTAAGTCTCTGGTTGTTTCTTAGAATTCCATTGTCTCTTTGTATATGTATGCAAAAGAACAGCAAGAGTCACTCTAACCCTAAAGTTATACGTATGATCTTTGGCCCTGCCTAAAGCTGACACGGGGACTAACCAAGGGTCCAATTAACATTTCTAGAGAGTAATTTTCAGATTCTTCTGTGGAGGTTGGGGCTTTGGGAGCAGTTTTGAGGGAAAATATGGATGCCTTAAAGCTTTGTGAGATTTCAGAAAATACCAAACCTCCTAAAATTTAGAGCAATTTCTTACCTTTTTTTTTAGGGTTAATATGCACAAAGATTTATTGATAACTTTTATATTTGGCCAGTTTGGTGTTAAGGTTAAGGTGCTGGCCTTGAAATGAGGAGACTGAGTTCTATCCATGAAAGGCAGCTCTGGATGACTGTGAACCAGTCACTCACTCTCAGCCCAACCCACCTCATAGGATTGCTGTGGGGAAAATAGGAGGCAGGGCTATTAGGTATGCTCACTGTGTTGATTATGTATGTGTGTATATGTATATAGCCACCTAAATTAAGCAACACAACTCTAGATGGTGTACAAAATCATTAAACAGAAATATAAAGCGGCACTAAAACGATTAAATGGCTATCAGAATTAAAATACACCCTATCCTACCAGGACTTTGCTCTGATCCAATGCCTGTGAAAACACCCAGCTCTTAACTGCCTTTCTAAAGGCTTGCAGGCTTGTGGCCAAAAGCCAGTTAGGTACCCAAAACCTTTGCAGTTATTTCCCTTGACCTCACTATTGTAAACCTCCAAAATACTAAAAAAAAATAAATCCAAAAATGTCAGCTCCACTCATCATAGAAAACTGTCCATAGATTTTCTCATCCTGTCCTAAAGATAGAAGCTATTAAAATATAGGTAGAGAAAGCAAAACGTAAACAAGGATATACAGGTAGTCCTCAATTTACAGCAGTTTCTTCAGTGACCATTGAAGTTACAGCAGCACTCAGAAAAGTAACTTACAACCATTCTTCACACTTACATTGTCATAGCATTCCTGCTATTGTGGGATCAAAATTTGGGCTCTTGGCAACTAGGATGTATTTAGGACCGCTGAGCATCCCGGGGTCCATGTGATCATCATTTGCCAACCCTCCCAGTTAGCTTCCAACAAGCAAAGTCAATGATGGAAGCCAGATTCACTTAATGACCACATCATTCACTTAACTGCCATGATTTGCTTAACCATGGCAAAAACTATTGTAAAATTGGGCACTTAGCAATTGCCTTGTTTAAAACTGAAATTCTGTCTCAATTGTGGTTGTAACTCAAGAACTATCTGTATCAAAAATAGAAAAATAATTGCTAGGGCTTAACAAATAAGCATTTAACAAATAAGGTTTCAAAAGATTCAGTATGCAATCGGACACTCTTAATTCTGTCTTTTTGTTTTTCAGAATCATTCTTTAGTTCATGTGGAAGTTTGCATAAATTAAGTGAAGAACCCCTGGTTCCTCCTCCTCTGCCTCCTCGCAAGAAATTTGATCAGGAGCTTTCTAACTCAAAGGTAATCTTTTATTTAAAAGAAACTTTTTTATGTGTACAATTTTGTAGATTATGAGCAAAGCGCAGATCTTGTAACTGTGATTTATTTCTCACTACTCCGTCTCCCTTTAGTTTCTCCTGTGTGCCATCTGCAAGTGCCTCCTCTCAAACCATCACATAACCACTTGTTTGTTAAATCAGCTCATGTACCAATTTCATGTATGCTGTATTAACCGTCTCAAACATGACCTGTTGGTATTATCAGGCATTTTGAAACACCTGTCTTTAGAACTGAATTCCATTTGTTTTGGTGAAATGTTAAACCATTAGCTTTAAATCGAACTGTTTTACTGTCTGAGGAGTTAATATTCAAGTTTAAGAATGATGAAAAGAGGTATGGAATGTTGTTATTTTGAGAATATCAGTGTTCTGATCCAAGAAGAGGAAATTTGAAGATGGAGACACGTGAGGCTTAATGCAGGTTCTTGCTCAAAATAATTTACATTGGGAACAGTTTCGATGATTCCGCTCATATGTATTTCAGGGTGGTTCCAGATCTGCTGATGATCCTCCTGCTGTCCCCCCGAGACAGCCTCCTCCTCCAAAGATACAGCCACGAGTCCCAGCTTACACTGGTTTGTTTGATCAGCCGCTGCAAAGCCCTCCACCACCTCCACCAAGAGACCCTCTGCCTGACACTCCTCCTCCAGTACCCCTTCGCCCTCCAGAGCACTTTGTGAACTGCTCATTCAATCTTCAGCCACCCCCTGTGGGACACTTTCACAGAGACCCCGACTGGCTCCGGGAAGTTAGCACATGTCCAAACTCCCCCAACACTCCTCCGGGCACCCCATCACCTCGAATATTACGTCGCTGGTGCATGCTCAGCCCAAATCTTAATAGCCTTGCAGCACCTCCAGTCCCACCTCGCCAGAATTCCAGTCCTCAGCTACCAAAACTGCCACCAAAGACTTACAAGAGGGAACTTTCTCACCCTCCGTTGCACAGACACTCTTTGCTAGAAAATGCAGATGCTCCTCAATGACCTTCATTATGGTAGTCATTGACACTGGAATTGCAGCTCCTAACTTTACGGTTTCTTCTTAATTTATTCCAATGACACTGTGTATTTGAGCCCTTTGTCAGGCAAACACATGCACCAGAGTTCTGCAGATCAAGACTCATCCTCAAGCATTGGAACAACAGCAGCCTTCAGATTCACTCTAACCTGTTTACTCACACCCTCAATCTTCTCCTCAGGGGATCAGTAACACTGCCTTCTCCTCTTCCTCTTCAGTGCTGTGACAAAGAAAACCATATTTTGCACTGTAAATGACACACTACATTAATTTTTAAACTGACATCAGTTCATTGCACTGAGCCAAAACAAAAGTGGTTGCTTGTAGGTTTTTTATTTCCAAACTGGAGCATAAGCAGCCTTTTCTCTCCGTGTGTGTGTGTGTGTGTGTGTACACGTACGTGTATGTGTGTTTTTAAAGGTGCAATTAATTGGAGAACCTTCTCCAAACTGATGTCTTTAAGCTGTATCAGGACTGCAATCCAAGCCAATATGGCCTTCTAGAAAGCACCAAGTAAGATGCATTGAGAAATGCTCATAAGCATCCTCACCCAAGCCGAGTTGCGGTGAATAGATTCATTTCAATGTGATTTACCTGGGAGAACTTTCAAGTGGATGTGCCCACTTGACGCCATAATTGATGGACTTCCCATCAAACATGAAGACATATGTCATGTTTCTAATTTTGTTTTTATAAACCTATTTGGATACTTTCTTTTCAGGAAAAAAATTAAATCAAGAGGTTTGTGATAGACCATTATATTACTGTTGTTTTCAAATGTTAGGTGACATCATGTCTTAATTTTTGTAGTTTTGCTGCTGAAATTGGGAAAAGTGATTAAACTAAGAGAGTGCACTACAATTGGCCTGATTAAGTGAGAAGCAGAAAAAGGTCTGCTTCACCCACCTGTTCAAGGAGAATTTAGCACGTGTGTCCTATTCAGTTGTGCCTTCATTGTTTAAACAAGCGGAGGTGTCTTAAGCTAAAAAGTTGCCTGCTGTTTTGGCGAACAAAGCTATTGCGCCATATTATGTACAGTTGTTTATAATGTATAATTTACAAAGTAATAACCTGTATACATTTCTGTGACTTGAGTCCTCTTCTGCAATCTGTTCTTTGTGCATTATACTATTGTAAGCATTTCTCTACATATTAGTGATGAAAACCATATTATAATTACCCTTCTTTCCTCAAATTAGAGCTTTATTGTCATTATGGGGTCCCTTCTGAAAATGTAGTGTTTAAACCAGCAGATATTGAAGAATGGTATTTTGGACTCTTTGAAACTTACGATGAGACCTTCCTCTGGCCAGTTGAACTCTGTTCTTTTCCATTCAAGCTGGCATATTAATTGAGCCTGGGTCACATATGAAAAATGATCTGGAGACGGTCTGGTAGCACTTTTTTCAATTAACTTTTTAAAAAAACATAAGCTTTCATGAGCCACATCTCACTTTATCACATGTGTAGAGTGGCTAGAACTTGCCCTTTTTAAGATGAGTGGACTTCAACTTCCAGACTCCCTAGTCAGCTTGCTGGATCAGCCAGTCCACACAACCATGGCTAAGATTGAGAAACAGTGGGATGATGGGAAAGGAGAGGATGACAGTTTGGTTATGTAGATACAGGTTACCTGTGAGGCAGATTAGCAGTATCTTATTGATCAATAATTGTTGTGTTAAAACCCCTTTGTATTGGTTGATATTTTGAGCTTGTCTGAAATCTTTTGAATATAGATAAACTAATTACCACAATTGTGACTGGAATATATATTGTAAGTCACTGTGATCATAAGTCTAGTCAAACCCAATTTTATGATAATTTTTATAGTGGGCATTAAAGAAATCACACAATTGTTAAGCAAATCCAGCTTCCCTAGTAGGTGTTTTTTGCCAAAAATTGGCAGAAAAGATCAGAAAGTACAATTACATGACCATAGGATGCTACAACTGGTCATAAATGTGAACTGGTTACCAACCACTCAAACTGTGATCATTTTACTATAGGGATGATACAATGGTTGTAAGTGCAGGTCGTAAGTCCCTTTTTCCAAGGTCACTGTAACTTTTGAGCAACTGTAAAACAAACCATTGTAAGCTGAGGACTACCGTACCTGTATGTACATTCAGCAATCTCTTGCTTAATGGTGGCTTTAAAATAGGTTAGTTGAAATAGGTGCTACCAAGCTTCCTTGGGATTTTTTGTGACTAGGCTCTTTCACAATGTTCAAGTACTGTAGAATCCAAAAGCCTTCTCTTGACTGCTCTGTGGCTTTTTACTGTTCTTTGTATCAGAGTTCTTAACCAGACTAATAAATCACCTGGTCTTAATTTTTAAGAAAGCCTGTTCAAGTTATATTATTCTTGCAAAGATTATCATATTAAGAAAATCAAATGAAACTCCTTAGAAATGACTTGGCAAGTTGGTGCGGAAGGCAGAAAATCCAACATGGTGCACTCCTCCTTTCTACTACTACAGAGATTAAGCAAGTTGATTATTTGCCCAATAATTTTCTTGTGACCTGCTTATGGTAAATTGTTTCACCCTATGTAATATTTAAGCCAAAAATTCCAAGGGATTGTGGTGGTTCAGAAAACAGTTAAAACAGTCATTCATAAAATTCCAAGGGAAGGGAGTTACAGGAAACTTTTACATTATTTTTTTGGGAGAGATAATTCTGAATAGAGCGATGTAAAATTGAATATGCTCAGAGTAAACCAGGACTTTTTCAGATTAGAACCAAGGCCACCTGGAACATTTCCAGAGCATTCTGCAAAGTTGGCATGTCTACTTCTATTTCAAAATGGGAAGTTTCAAGCTCCGATGTGTTTTCAGTTCAAAACGGTTTGCACGTGATTGATTATAAATTTGTGTAAATACAGAGACTATAGAGAAAAACCAAGGAAACGCTGTAAGTTTTGGAAATCAAAAGATTTCACTAAACTTATCTGTACTCTTGCTATGGATGCCCACGGAGATTCTCAATTATCTAAGTCATGGCTGTCCCAAAGGTACTTTTCCAAAGGCAACTGGACTTGGTTTTTTCCTTGAAAACTACACTTCTCATCCAAGAACTGGAGAAGCTTCTTAGATGAGAAATGAAATGTTTTCAAGGAAAAAAAACATGAGAGTTCATCTGCCTTTTGAAAAGTACCTTTGGGACATGTCTATGGAGATTTTCAGTCATTTAGGTCATGGTTGTCACAAAGGTGCTTTTTCAGGAAATAACCTTTTGGACATCTTGCTATGGATAATTTTTACTAGGTATTGCATAAGATACACACTGTTTCCCTAAGAACAAAGAGAAGGGCTACTAAAAATGTACTACTTAGCAGTTGCTATTTATGCTCTATTATTGGTGTATGTAGCCATTAGAAATTTGCAAGTCTTATTTTAATCTTTATTATGCCCTTAGAGCCGGAAAACTTCAAATATGTATAGATTGCAAGTTAAAACTAATATTAAGGCAACAGATAGGAGGGGGAAATGTATTTTATAGTAAAAAAAATTACACCATATTATGGCATGTTTTTTTTCTAAATTAAGATATCATGTGCACCTAACCATTTTGTTATACAATTAACAATTCTGACTCATATTACATGTGAATCCATTCAACAGTGGCTTATTCAAGAAACTGTTGTTAAACAATACATGGTTTGTTGTAACATCCAACATATTTGAAGACAGGTCCTGTGAAATGAGTCCCATTTGCACATAACAGGTTGATGCTCTATTCATATGAATAATTAATAAAAGGTTTTTGTATGTCACAGTTTCAAATATTAAAACCAAGTCTTGATAACTTATGGAAACTCAGCTTTACTTCCTGCGTCAGAAAGGTAAAGATTGCTTCTGATAATAATTTGATAGTACCCAATTTGTAAACTCATTAGAACCTACATCAGAACTTAACACAGTGTCTTACAGTTTCATGGAAGTTTGCCCCGACAAGGCTGGGGATGAATGAGAAAGACTTTCTAGGATACATAAAAGGTGATTTTGAATATTTGTGGTATCGATTCTCAAGACAATAAGGTTCCACTCACCTATCATGCTTTATGAAGTTGGGTAAATATCCAACAGGTGCATTTGCATAATATACTAATCTGGATTTGTGATAACCTTGTCCAATTTTTATGGCTTGGTGTAACCTGCTTGGATAGCACAAGATTGAATGTACTGTGCAAACCCAAGAAATGCAATAATTTAATAACCAGGTAAAGCCTACAGTGTTGTATTTATGCAGCCAAAATGGGTCTGATTGCTGTGTGAAAGTAATAAAACAGCTTTTCCTATTATTATGTAATATGAGGAACAGAATACTTTCTACACAGGTAATTAATTTCATTCTGACATACACTGTTTCATCTATGATCATCTCTTAAAAGGCAGCAAATATAAACAGACTAAATTAGATATTCAGAATAACAAGACTGTTTGGTATGGGCTGTAGACAGCTTTGCGTGATCCATCCCATCTGATCAGACTCATCAGATCACTGTACACTGATCAGCAGGCAATAGTGAGGACACAGATTGATTCGGAATCAGTAAGGGAACCAGGGATATATTTTGTTAACTTTTTTGTTAAATCTGTTTGGTGACATGATTATGTGGAAATTAGATCTGGAACTATCTGATGTTGGAGTAAAGATTGAGGGAAGAATCATAAATAATTTGAAGTATGCAGGTGCTCCAACACTATTGGCTGAAAAGAAAGAAGATTGGGGAAAAATGATCTGGAAAATCAAGGATGAAATTGAAAAAGTAGGATTGAGTCTTAACATCAAGAAGAAATGTATAGAAAACATAATGCCAAAAGCTGCAGATGAACGAGACATTTAAAATCAACAAGAAGGAAATTGAATTAGTTTGAGAATATTTTTTCGATCCAAAATTGTTCACTATGGCAGTTCTACTCCTGAAAACAAATGCAGAATAATCTTTGTCCGCACTGCAATGATTAACAAAAATACGACCTGGAAAAGCAGATATCTTCATATAAATACAAATGGCAGGCTAGGTAGAGCAGTAGTCTTCCCTATAATGATGTATGAGTGAGAGTTGGTTATTAAGAATGCAGGCTGAATGCAGAATTCATGCCTTTGAACTATAGTGCTGGCATAAATGATTATGTATACCATGGACAGCCAGAGTAACAGATGTTAAATCATATAAAATCAGACACACTAGAAGTTAAAATCATAAGACTGCCTGATTTACTTGGTCATCTCATGCATGTAAATTCATTGGAGAAAGCTATCATGCTAGGAATGGCTAGTGCTGTGATGGCGAACCTATGTCACGGGTGCCACAGGTGGCACACAGACCCATCTTGCTGGGCACACAAGCCGTCGGCCAACTTACTTCCAGCTCAGCATGCATATGTGATTGTGCACACACGCATACGCAATTGCAAAGGCCCAGCTGGTCTTCGGGCCTCCGCTATTCATGTGCATAATTGCAGCAGGAAATCCATCTGGTCTTCTGAGCTCTCCTGTGCATGCCCACGTGATGCATGCATTGCTCGTGTGCATGAGTGCCTGCGCACAGCGCGTGTGCTTTGCATATGCAAAAGCCTCATGCATGTGCAGATGGTGTGGTTGCACATGCAGTACATGTGGAGGAGCTGCACACAAGTGTGGATGGCACACAGAAAGCGCATACTTTTCGGCACTCAGTAAGTAAGAGGTTCACCACCACAGGGCTAGTGGAACAAGAAGGGCAAGCAACCAAATATTCTGGCTTGATAACATCAATCTGACACAAAGTTGAACATCCAACAACTGAAAGAAGCTGTGCCTGACAGGGTAGCATAGAAAGCATTTGCCTATAAAGTTGCCAAGAGTCAGACTCTCCTAAATATTTAAACCAACCAACCAATGCATGTTTGTATTTGTTCAATTTCAGTAAGTGCCTATCCTCTGGGCAGCCAACAAATCAGTTGAAACCAAGTACAACTTTACAGGACTAGTCCTCCTTTCTCAGCCCAAACTACTTCATGGGATTGTTGTTGTGGGGAAAATTGGAGAAAATGTATAGAAATGGATATAAATGTGACCTCAGCTGAGAAAAAAATAATCCATGCCTATACAACCAAGAAATACAAAAACCAGATTTTTAAAGCCTGGCAAAAGGCCAGCGGGATTAGTGCCATCTTAATCTCCCAAGGAAGAAGGTTCCCCGACGGCAAAGACCGCGGCCTTCATACACACATATTTTCAGTTACACATAAAGCAGCTATTTCGCTTTTCGTTAACTGCCCTCATTCATGGCTGCACTGTTACTACCTCAGCAGCAGCCGCTATTCTCACGTGTCTGTTCATTCTTATCCGGAGACACGCCCTTCGCCTATGAATCCACGGTGCAAGGAAAACCTGGTGGGGACTGGAAAAAGGTCCCCGCACTGATCTTCGGAGTGCCGCCCGGCAACTGCTCCGGTGCCCCTTCCTACCTCCCTGGCAGAAGACGCCGCCGGAAAACAAGGCCGGCCTTTCCCACCCTGCCTTCATGTTCTCGTTGTCGCCGCCGCCGCCGCCGCCGCCGCAATCGGCGGCCTTCTTCGAGCGGGAGCTGCCCCGGCGGGACGGCTCCGGGATCCTCCGGCTGACGCAGCGTTCGGCCGGCGGGACGGGCTCGGTGGTTTGGGACGCAGCGCTGGTGCTGGCCCGCTTCCTGGAGAAGAGCGCGGCGCAAATAGGGCAAAGCACGGAGCAGAGTGGCGGAAGCCCGGTGGGCCTTCTCCGCGACAAGGCCGCGCTCGAATTGGGCGCCGGCACCGGCCTCGTCGGCCTCGTGGCCGCCTGCCTCGGGTACGGGAGCGAGGGCAGGCGAGAGGGCGGGGGGGGGGGGGCAGTCCTGGGCTGCCGGGCCTTCCCTTGGCATCTCTGCCCGCATTTGGTCTCCTGCACTGGGCTGGATGTTCTCTCGGCTTTTTCTGGCAGAGAAAAGAGCAATTTTTATCTGTGGGGCTTCTGTGTGGAAAGTAGCTCTTCCAGCCACCCTGAGTTTCTGTTGGAAAGAAAGGAGAAAGGAAATGATGCTCACCTCGAGGGCTCTGCTGCTACCATCTAAAAACCTTCCTGATCAGAGATTATTACCAAGAAAGTTTGATGGATGTATTGATCGATTGGTTGATTGTTCACGTTTCAGAACTATCCATCTCCCTCAAAGAGGAACTTTTTACACAAGACAGGGACTACCTACACAAAGTGCAAAAAGTCACAACTAAGCCAGAAATAATTGCTTACAAATAGTAATTCAAAAAGTTAAGCAACAAACAAGTCACACTATACTTTAGCAGGTCAAGTGAATAGTTAATCATATGCACAACCTTGATGATGCAAAATTCCCTCTGAATTCCTGTCCCATTGGAGGAAGAGAGAAACATGATTTTCTCTCTATGAAAGGGATTATTGCAGTTATTTGAAAGTAAGCTAGGCCATATTTTGTATATGTTTTCCAGCTTAACTTTATCATTGTAGTTCATTTGCCAGGAGACTAACTGTGTTGCCTTAATACATTTAGTTCTGTACATGATTTACTTTGGCAGGAATTTCCTGTACATGATTTGCTTTAGCAATTCAAACGTCTTAAAAAATTGACATCGTGGAAAGGAGCCATGTTTGTGTACTGTGGCAAGTCATCAGAAGGGATTCTGATAGCACCTTTTCCAATTAACACATCTTATTAAAAGGCATTTTATCAGATGCACTGAAATCTAAATCCCATATTAGTCTAAGCTCAGTGTTTCTTAACTTTGATGGCTTGAAGATGTGTGGGCTTCAACTCCCAGAATTCCCCAGTAAGCCTAGACAAATTTGAGAAACTCTGGTCCAGCCATATTGCATCTGATGAAGTGAGCTGTAGCTCGCAAAATTTTATGCCATTCAATAAAATCTGTTTAATCCTAACAGGAGCTACCATCCTTCAAAGAAACTGAGTAGTGGGATTTATGCTTTCATGCTGTGTTCTGTCTTGTATTGCTTGAATAATATTGGACCAGAAATACTAACATGTTTTCTTTCCACCTTTTTTGTAGAGCAAATGTTACTGTTACTGATCTGGAGGAAGTTCAGGATTTATTAAAAGTGAACATTGAGAATAATCAACATCTTGTGTCAGGTTCTATTCAAGCCAAGGTACTGAAATGGTTTGTATTATTTTTTTATTTACTTTAAGAAACTGAAAATCAATTTTGGTTAATCAGACTAACTAACAGGGTCTAGTCATATTTTTAAACTACTTCCCTCACAGGAAAGATGATAAGATTAACAGGAAAGATGAAATATTTTTAGCCTACCTGTAATAGAAAGGATCTTGATAAATTATTGGAGTGAATTATATATATTTAAAGTTACAGCACAAAGTTTGATAGGACTTTGGAAAAATTTAAATAAATAATACATCAGATATGTATCTAACTATACCTCTTTGAGAAACTTGGCTAAAATTCATAAAATAATGAATCAAATATTATTTCCATATTTTTTATTAGTTTGATTAGATTTATATGGCCATCTGCCTCATATAAAGCAACTCTGGGTGACTAATACAGTAAACACACCAGAGATGGGTGGCCAATAAGTTTAAATTATTAACAAGGACAACAATAGAAAGAGCCTTTTCTGCCATTGTATCCACCCTCTGCAGCATCCCCTCAGAGTAATTATGCCCTGAATTTGCTGGTCTTTTGTAAGATATTACAAACGTGGCTTTGCCCTCAAGTCTGAGGTCATGATAATGTGGATAAACCTGATTCTGGGTCATGGTTCTATTAAATATGGGATGTCATGAATGGTCTCAGCTGTTATTTTTTTTAATATTGTTTTTGTGATAGTTTTCACTATTTTTAACTGTTAGCCTCCCCTCCCCCCCAAACATGCATGTGAGATAGGTGGCCATATAAACTAATTAAATAAGTAGTCCATAAGTCTTTACTCCTTTTATCCACATGTTTAGGGGAGAGGATATGACAGATTTCCTTCCTGCACCTGATTTCATATTGATGGCAGACTGCATCTACTATGAAGAGGTAAACTGCAGTTCATTAATATCAGTGGGCTAAGAATAGAGTTGAGGGCAGGCAAAGAATCTCTAGCCTTTTAATTGGGATTAAACTTGTGACATCCTTTGAACTCATTTTGATGCTGTGAAATCATGGTAGAAATGCCACAGTAAAATGATAATCAGTGGGCTACTTTTTCTTTGTACAGTACGGTGTACAAAACCTTTGAGACTTTAGTGAACTGAACATTTGAGTCTTACATTTTGCTATAAGATTTCTGAATGACCTTGGGGAATTCATTCTGCCCAAATGCTTTAAAATTGCGCTTATTATGGCTAAAAAGCCCTGCCCTTCTGTTAAAGGGCTAAGGTCCTTGCATCCATCTTGTCCTTACATCTTTGATAGTGAGTAGTGCAAGGTTATCCAGTGAGCTTAATAACTCAATAGGATTTTGAGTCCAGATTTTCCAGTTCTGGTAAGATGCTGTACATTTAGGATATACAGCCAAGGATCCCAGTTATGTTTTAGACTACAATTCTCATTAACCTCACTCAGCATGACAATTTATTCATGATTTGAAAGTTGGAACCTAGGCAATTGAGAGTTCTCTCCTTCTGTAACTCCTGCGTCACCTTATTTCAGTCTGGTAGAATCACATAATGTTCAAATACTTTGGATTGTTGTTTTTATTTATGCTTTCTTGGGTACTGCTGGTAAAGTAACTTGTGGCTCATTCAGCCAACTGTATCCATTTGTAGTAGCTTGCATTATGCTTAGAACAGGGGTGGGCAATTACGGCTCCTTCATGACTCGTGGACTGAGCCCTGCTGGCTCAGGAATTCTGGGAGTTGAAGTCCACGAGTCATGAAGGAGCCGTAATTGCCCACCCCTGGCTTAGAACATCATTTTTTCCTGAGAAATCCTTGGAGAGATTTCCTTCTCAGGATGGTTCAAGCTCTTTAGGAATATTCAACAGCCACCCCCTATTTCGTTCTGTGAATAAAATGGAGTGATGAACCAGCCTCGATAGTAAAAAAAAATGGTGATTGCGCCCTGTTTCCTGAATTCCTGCATTACATCTTTTAGTTGTTAGTGACTGTAAACTAACAATAGTTTCATTTTGTATTAACTGACTGAAGTATCTTGTAATTTTTAGGAGCTTTTTCCATATAGCTATAAAAATAATAGCCTTTCAGTGCCTCATGATTGTCATCCTAAGTCTATATTCTGATCTTTCCCTAAACTGGTTCTACTTGCACTTACTACTGCTATCTGCCTGGTAATTATTCCAAATAACTTAAAATCTGAGACGCCATCAAAAGAAATAATGATATTTGCTAATACAGTGATCCAGTTGCTTGTATTCAGCTTTCTGAAGTACAAATTGGACTGAGCCATATATAAACAGTGGGTGGAGGCTAAATGTCAAATATTTAACTTTCACGGTTAGTCACTGGAACCATTGATTAAGACCCTGAGGGACTTGGCTGGCTTGGATACTTTCATCCTTTGCTGTTACGAAGAAAGGACTGTGGGACAAAACCCAGAAGTAGAGAAAAGATACTTTGAGGTGAGTCACGTTAAAGAGTTTCTTGATCTGGAGCAATCAAATTTCTCTGGAGGGGGTTGCAAGAGTAGCTGGGCAGGTTCTCAAAACCAGGATTCTAAAATACTGAGTAATAATTTCATGCTTTATATTATTTCCTAAAACAGTCATAAGAAGCACAAATAGTATTTTGAGAATACTGTGGTTTTTAAGAACTTATTCTGGTATAATTTTAAATCACAGCTTCTTCATAGGGACTTTGAGTTGCAAAAGGTTCCCTTGGATGAACACGATGAAGAATATCGGAGTGAAGACATTCATATCTTTATCATGCAAAAGAAAAAAATGGTAAGTATCAGCCTTACTGGTTCTAGAAATGAGTTAAACGTGTTCTGGATATCAATCAGAATAGAGCTGGGAGGAACTTTGCAGGTCTAGTCCAACCCCTTGCTTAAGCACTAAACCCTATAACCAGCCCATCTTCCCTCCTTACCAACCTGTTGAATACAAATGATTTGAGACTCTGATTTAGTCTCAAGAGTTGTCCACTTCAAATCAAATCCACCTTTATTCCATTTACATACAGCATACGTTTGAAATTTCTTTCTCTCTTCTTTTTTGACCTCCATTTCTTTACATACTCAATTTATATGTCACCTGACTTCCAGTGACTGAGCGGTTTAGAAATTATTAAAAATAAGAAAACACCACAAAACAAAAAAGAATAAACATGCATCAATAAAATAAAATCAGATGGGAAACAAAAAAGAAGAAAAGCATAATATAAATCCGTGATGGCGAAACTATGGCACAGGTGCCACCAGTGGCATGCAGAGCCATCTTGCTGGGCACACAAGCTATTGGCCAACTTATCTCCAGCTGAGCATGCACATGTGATTGCGCATGCATGCAGAAACCTAGCTGGTCTTCGGGCTTCCACTGTGCATGCACGCGATTACAGCAGGAAATCCAGTTGGTCTTTGGAGCTCTCCTGCATATGAACATGCGATTGCTCATGTGATTGTAAGTGCTTGTGCACCGTGCACAGCTGCATGCATGCACAGATGGTGCGGTTGCACATGCAGTGCACATGGAGGAGCCGCACACAAGTGCAGATGGCATGCACAAAGCATGTACTTTTCGGCACTCAGTAAGTAAAAGGTTCGCCACCACTGATATAAATCATGAAATTATTACCCAGTATTTTAGAATCCTGGTTTTGAAAACCTGCCCTTCGATTCTTGCAACCCCCTCTACACCTGCTCATCAAAGGCCAAAGTGAAAAGCCGAGATTTTAGGGTCCTTTGAAACACAAGTAAAGAGGGAGCCATTTGAATCTATGGGGGAAACCTTATTGCATTGCCTCACAGACGACTCTGGATAAAACGTTGTCCTGATGCAGATCTCATGCTGACTAGGTGTGATAGCATCAATGCAAATTAACACATGGTTGTGGGAAGAAAGTGTGCAGCATGTAATTATGGAAGAAATTTTGTTTTTGGTTGTTAGATTCAGCCAAATTGTTTGCTACTTTTTTCAGAATATTTCATCATGAAATCCTTGATGCTATTTTCTGACTTCTAATTTACAGAAGAACGCTGAAGAAAATTGGAAATTAAAGATTTTTTAATAAATTTTCTGCAGAACATCTCTGCAGCCAGAGGGGAATCAGCATATTGTTTTATACTAAAGTGATTTCAGAAAAAAAATCAACTCTTGAAAAAGAACCGTAAGCTTAAGGAGAAAGTATTAAGTTATCAAGTAGGAAATATAGAAATTATAAAAATAAAATTGAAAAAGAT
>JAEANM010007739.1:0-17510 GCA_017656035.1 Myanophis thanlyinensis | reverse complement strand
ATTCATTCATTATCAATAGCATGCATAAGGGTACCATGCGTTTAAATTACATGGATGAGATGTGAAAAGGAATGGAAAAAGACAATTGGAATTACTGGGTTTCAATATACAAGTAACAGCATTTGGTAAAATTATTGCTAGGCAAAGTGCAAATCAAGAGGTTTTTCAGTTAATTTTCATGCAAAAGAAGCTCCCATACTTAAAATGATCACACATGAACAATGAGCAAAGAGGCTACAAGTTATTCCAGTTAATGTCTGGTGCAGTTGTTCATTTCTTATTAATTTAAACCACATTACTCCTCATTGGAGATACATTCTATTCAATTGCAGAATCATCTCCAGATAAGCTTCTGGGGAAGTGAGGTTGGCCCAAACATTTTGTTTTCCTGAGACAGAAGATTAAATGCTTTGAATCTTTATGCTCCCTCCCCATGTCAAGGCAGGACATATGCGATTAGTACTGAAAGTGGAAAATATCTCAAACCTATTTTACAGATGGACAAATATAATGATAAGAGACAGTGATGTCTCAATTTTATTGGAAATATTTGTATCATCTGTATAGGTGCTGCCCATTTAAGATATCCAAATCAACTACTTGGTGTAGCTTACCACTCTGCCAAATGATAAGGTTAACTCTAAGAAAGTAGGGCAGAAAGAATAATGAGAAAATGTTTGAGTATTGGTTTTTAAAGCTATGGTAAGAAAATAATAACTAGCTTTCTTCTCCTACCAACTGAATGGCTAATTCTAGTGATGCAGTTTTGTACCTATCCATTTCCAAAGTATAGGTACAAAATGACAAACAAGTCAGATCTTCTTTGATTCCAAGCATGTTTAGATTTCATGACTGGCTGTATGAAAGAGATCCTTCTCTTCAGGAAGATCATTGCAAATAATAAAGTCCCTCAACTTCTGGCTCACAACAGGATTGTGCAGACATTTATTTATTTAAAATATTTATATAGCTCTTCATCTTGTACCAAGTCCTGGGCAGCTCACCACCAATTAAAAAAACATATGTGTGCAATAAAGATATTAAAACCACAAAGATCAAAATTTGTCACTATAGTTAAATGTTTACATGCAGTTCACCACAAGGTTTTCTTGTTAATCTGATCCTATCCAAGGACTTGGCAGAAAAGGCAGGTCTGGGATGCTTTTAGGAAGCCTGAAAGAGTGGAGGCCTGCCAAACTTCAATGGGAAGGATGTTCTATAGTATAGATGCTGCCATGAAGAAGATACATTTCCTAGAGCCGTAAAATGGCAACATTTAAGGGTAGAGATAAGAGTTTGTCCATCTTAACCAAACTTGGGAAGAGGCTGTTTTACAGTTAACCTGATCCTATATTTTTTAGGGTTTTAAAGGAAAGAACCAACATTTTAATTATACCCAGAAGGAAATTGTGAGCTAGTGCAGCTCATGCAACGGGTGTAACATGGATAAATGTAGGATCACTGCATGCACTTCCACATTCTGGACCAGGTGTAAGTTCCATGTGGTCTTCAAGAGAAGCCACATGTATAGCGTACTGCTGTAATCCAAATGGGACATGACCAAGTCATGAGTGACCACGAGCAAGACCAAAAAGGAGGCTAATTGGTGCACTAGACAAATCTGCACAAAGTTCCCACACACACACCCATGGTAGCAACCTGTTCCTCAAGCAGAAACCATGGGTCTAGGAGGTCTCACATAAGCCCAAGGAGTTCCACCTCATCCAAAGTCAAAGATGTAATATCACCTGGGAAACCAAAGCCACTCCCATTTGCCAGGTTTGAGTTGAAGCTGGTTTCTTCTCATCCAGACTACTGTAGCTTGCAAGCACTTGGTCAATATTAGAAGAGCAGATGATCTCTCCCAGCAATTTCATATAGACATTAAAAAAGAGACTTCAGCTTAAGGCACCCATAATACAAGGATGGGAAAGAACCAACACTGATTGGAACCATCCAGAGAAGGAGAAGGAGAATCACTGTAAAATAGTGCCTCTCACTCCCAAATCCTGAAATATAGATGATTGCATTTCTGATGATTGTATTGAAAGCCACTGAGAGGTCCAGGAGTGCCACAATGGTTGTACCACCTTATCCTGAGTTTTCCAAAAAATATTGACAAGCACGACCAATCCATTTCAGTGATCTGGCCTGAATCCAGACTGAAATGATTTCAGATAATGTGCTTCATCCAGGACTCTTTGTATCTGTATGTCAACTACCACCTTAACAATCATTACTAAAAAGGAAAGATTGGAAACTGAATGAAAATTGTCTAGAACCATTGAATTCAAGAATGGTTCTTTAGAAAGGGGCACACCAACATTCCCTTTAAGGCAGGAAGTACAATTCCCTCTCACAAAGAAGCATTAACCACTGCTTCTACACAACTGCATGCCACTTTCCAGGAGGCCTTAATCAATTAGAAGTGTCATGGGTCCCAGAATACAGGAGGCCAAATCACAACACAAGACCCCTGTCTACTTCCTTAGATCCAACTGATTCAAACAAGGCTCATACATGTCTTTGAAAGGTCACTTTCAAAGGATCTCTCTAGCCAAAATCCAATTCACAGGAAAGATGAGCAACTTTGATGAACAACAGATGCCAAAAATGTTTTTCACAGTAGCCCTTCTGGGGCTCCCCCAGCTTTTCCTTGTCAAGAAGACTTGGTTACCTGAAACAGAGTCATCTGCAAATGTAATAAAAGTAGAGATATAAATATATTTTGCTATCTTTATTGACACAAACAAGTCCAGATACAGATACTCATCTAGGCATCTCTATGTTGCTTTATTTTTTGAAGCTAGTCAGTAAACTATGATATTATATCATATCCATGTATACAAAAAGGTAGGTGTAATTAAGTCCATGGTACAATCCTAAAAACCAAAACCTCCAGAATGGTACAGGCATCACAAGTTTCCTAAGGTTAGAAATCATGAAGGCTGGACTTATTTGATACATTTGATTTCCTTCAAGATTATATTCTTCTTCAAAAGGTTGAGTGTGATGGGGTAAGGGACAAATATATCTCATTCTTTAAATACTCATTTAGAAAAATTGCATAATCTAAATATTGTGATATGTCCCACAACTATGCTAAAATAATCTTGGTTTCAAGTTCACAATGGAAGTGACATAGTATTGATTCAGAAATAGAGTCTAATATAAATCACCACTATTATGATGATCTATCCAGGAAGCATACAATATTTCCTTAATTAGAACAGCACACTGCATATTTTGGAATATTGTACTTCAATTTAAAAAAGATGCAAATGAAGAGATAAGCTAACACAAAAATCAGTAAATGAAAACAGAAAGTCCAAAGCAGAAGTCTAAAACAAGAGCAACAAAGTATCATTAAGTGCTTGATAATAAAGTAGTGTCAATATTTTCTGTTCTAATATCATGACCTGCAGGGAAGTAATTTGGAGGAATCTATTTCTTAGACAATCTTCTGCTTAGTATCATTGATCCGAGGTTTGACGGACCCATTCAGCAGTAACTGTTCCTAATTTGAGAGTATCTGGAAAAAAAGATGGATCCTACTCTCACAACACTTCTGGGGTAATAAACAATATTTTACAGTTAATATTCTGTGTTATTTTTTCAGTATTGGCAAAGATCATCTAGTGGCCTGTATCCTAATGGCCTTAACATAGGTTATTGATAGCATCCTATTTCTCATTTAGTGAGCTGGTTGAAAAGAATTCCTAAAAAGAAAAACTCCTTATATTTGGGGATATGCATTATAAGTATTATGAAACCACTTAGTAATTGCAAAATACTGGTTTCATAACCATTATTATTAACAATGTGCAGTAACAAGCTTCCAAGCAGCCCAGGGTGAAGCTGCCAATGAGTATGGACTGGGAAATGAAAAGAAAATAACAGTCACTGATTTTCACACATATCCTCACAATTTGAAATAATTATGACATACATAACCAGCAGTGATTTTTCACTAGATTTTTTTTACATCTGTGAATTAGGAAGGCAGAAATCTTCCAGAATACGTGAACAGATTTAGAAGGTATGATAGGACATTGGTCCACTAACGAAGATCTTTCGTAAAGACTCCCAATTTTATTCCACTTAATTCAACCATATTTACTTCCCCACTTCCTGAATTTGAAATATCAACACAAACCCAAATTCAGTTTCCCAGATAGATTTACTTTGTAGAAAATGATAACTATGAGGTGATCTTGAAGATGATTTGCCATGACAGATTTAAAAGAGACAGTAGGAAGGAGAATGCCTTAAAAAGCATGAGATAAACATGGAAATGTAGAATTAGAATTTTATGCATCAAGTGCATGCAAATATGAGCTATGCCTCTGTTTTTAAGGGACCTCATGACTGAAACAAACTGAAAATAAAGGTTGCAATTGTATTTTATACTAGCATAATTAGGAAATTGAGATCTATGTATACTGATATATGTATTACTTTTGGAAGGTTAAGCATGCATGATTAGGGCTGCATTTGAAACTTGTTTCTCTTTTATTAATTAGGCCAATTCTACTGTTTAACCATGCCTGAGTAATAATGCTGAATACAGGAACTAAGTGATGCAAGAGTCATTAAGGAGAGGTTTATGTACATGAAGCTCAAAGTGGTAGCTGGAGCAAGACAACTGGAAAAAAATAAGAGAAATCTCAGAATGCAGGCATTAAATAAGTTAAAATATTATATCAGTCTCAGATGATGAAATGTTGTATCAGCTGACCCTCACATCACTGTGTGAAAAGCCATGGTTTTGTATTAGAATACATATTTTCCATAAATAAGTTCACAATTTCCTTTTGGAATTTGCAAGTAGAGCTAAAAAAACCCTCACTTTTCTGAAATGCCAGAGAATCACTGGCAATTGATATGGACAAAATGTAAAGCACCTTTTTACATTAGAGTTTTAAATTTGCAATATAAGCATGCTCCATTATTCAAAAGGCAAGTGCATGGGATGAAAGGACACATTTAAACATAACATCCATCCCAAAAGTTGGAAATGTTTTTTGAGACTTAGTAAACTAGGAAACTTTTATATATATATACATATATACATTAGGAAAATGTGAGACATGTCGGTGTGTTTGAAAAGAGAGATGAATTTACTATAACTGTTTCCAAATTAATCTCCCCAAATGATAAATATCTCAGTTTTCAGACAGTCACATTTTCTTAAGAAATCTTTACTCAGGACCACTTCATCTATGGAGGACCCTTAGAAAGGGCATACTTTCTCAAAGAAAAGAAGATATGCCAGGTCTAGCATAATCATTATGACAAAAATCTGAGCATGCTGGGACCACGGAGTGGACAGCCATTTTATGGAGATGTGACTTATTAGCTTCCTAGAATGCTAATAAATCTCCAGTCATTTGGACACTAGCTTGAATGGCCTGTCTCCTTACCTTTGACATAGGGAATGAAGTGGTGTCGGAAAGGGGAGTAGGGGCGGGAATCATTGTGGGTAGAGATTGGACTATTAGTGCGTAGGAGGGCTAACCGCTGCACACCGTTAGACAGCAGCTCTGTAGCAGCAAGGATTCGTGAAGCAGGACAAAGCAGAAACAAAGAAAAGAGAAGACCAAATAAGACAGAAGCAGGAAAAAGTGGTTGGAGGCTGAGGGAAACACAGGGACAAGCTGTCATAAGTAGGAATCTGAGGACTATACAAAGGAAATGAAAGAGGTTTCTTACTGCAGGAAAAATTCATAGGATGAAACGTGGAAAAATCAGATTTACATTGAATATTCCCTCATTTCAAGTTAAATCTGTATTTCCTTATATACAAACAAATAGGGTGCAACTGGCATTCATGCAACTCTCATTTTTAACTTATTTTCAAGGAACAATTATATGAGTGAGAACTGTACCAAACAATTATAAATAAAAGCTTAGTTGTTTGTTATATGTTGTGCTAATATATTTTAGAAGAAAAGTTATAGTTGCTTGGCAAATATTTAGCCATATAAATCAAACAAATAATTTCCACAATAATAATTTTTTCTCCCAATGAAAACATTTAATATAGTATAAGCACTAGAAAATAATCATTTTAAAAACAGAATACAAGTTCTAATCACTATAATCACTTGGTTTACCAGAAGACAACTTTCAGGAAATAATGAAATTGTAGCGTTCAGAGGCTTATAAAAGGTGACTATAGATATTTTAGGTGTGTGGGCATTCTTAAAGACAAGCTTTCTTTCTAGTGAAGTGTGAAATTACTTTGATTCTCCAGATAAGATCTGGAAAAATAATCAAATCTGAGGCTGTATAAACTGTTGATGGTGCCAATTGACTTTCTATGGTATCATCAAAATTTTAAAATCTCTCAAAAAGTATTAACTTTATATTGTTATATTAGTTTTAAAGGTCAAGTAAAGTAAAATTTCAAATGGCTACTCAGTATTAACATACTGTATATTAACAAATTGCCAAATTAATATTGATGCAGAATATTTTTTTTAAAAAGCCTAGATGTAATAGAAGAGAACTAATTGAATCAAGGTGGCAGTACCTATATGACAGGTGGTGAAAGCTAAACAAAACTTACTCTAATAACTCTTGGATGAGGGATTGTTTAGGTAGTTCAGTACTGATCACTAAATTAGATAATTGCAAAAAGAATCACAGAAAAAGGCAAAGATTGGCTAGTTTCACATTACCAAGGTCAACAGAAACTGAGTTTGATTCAGGGATTGTTTTACTTCTGTATATACGTCTGACATTTCAGCAGTGAAACTAATTCCTTAGAAGTTTAAAAAAAAAACATTTCTTTCCTCTTTTAAAAAAAAAATACTATACTGTAACATCCTTCTCTACAGTTTAATAAATACTTTTTAAAAAAAGAAACGGTTTTACATTTTCACCATCAAACAATCAAAAGTTACATTAAGGAATATTTTAAAAAATCAAAAACCCTGAATTTATTAAAAAAATGTTCATAACTTAAAATTCAGAATTATTTGCTACTGGTGAAGGAACTAAAGAAGAGTAATTTTCCATGTTTTGCTAATTAATTATTGCCCCAAATAATATAATCCATTTCAGAAAATTGTTTGATTTCTAAACAAAAAGTGAGAAGGAAAAGGAAATACGGTTTTATAACGAATAAATAGCTTTGAAATTGAAAGAAGTAGATTCCTCTCCTATTAATTCTGAAAGACAAAGAATGGTAGTTTCTAAAATTTGGTTCTATGGTTTCATTAGCCTTACCAGGTCTGTGGAAATGCTGTGGTGAACGTGACATGGTGGGAGTGTAGCTATGACGGCTGTATACAGGGGAACCAATGGAACCCTGACTGGTTGACCGATGTATCATTCGTTCTCGAAAATCCTGATAACCCTGAAGAAAATATTATTTTATGTATTATAGCAGATGATCTGATAAAACTCCTTTTACTTATCCCAAAGGTGCTTTTTCAAGAAGCAACTGGACAACCGTGACCCAGATGACTGAGAATCTCCATAGAAGTCCTTCTACTTATGCTGTACCTTCTACTCATGTTTAGTAGGTAATTTCAAAAATGCTTCTCCCACTTGTAACATACCAGATCATAAATACCAAACTAGATTTTATAAGGAAGCACTTATCTTGCAATCCTTTTGAGGTGGAAGGACTGTTAACAGGACAATCAGCAAGTTAGGAGGGGGCTTCATCTTTTTTACAAAAATAATTATCTCACCATCATATAGCAGTCAACTTAACACAATTACAGAATGTTTGCTTGAAACTTACTTCTGCAGATGGAGTTGGAGAGAGTGTCCTTGGTGACTGAAAGACATAGCAGAAAGGAGATTCCAGGTAAGATATTTTAGTAAAGTCTGTCATATCAAATTAATGACAGATAATTGATAATTTCATGAAAAATATTGTTTGATCCAATTTAATTAAGAGAGTTCCAACAGAATCCTGACAGATTTATGGATTTAAGAAACTGGTTGGGTTTAGAGCCACAAGTATGCTAATTTGTGCTTAACCTAATCAAAGATTCATAAATAACTCTAATAATTATTTCACTCATTAGAAACTTGATTATCAGGAACATTAGTAAGGTAACTAGTGTAAGGTACTGTTGTACAGTACTAAAAATAAATGTAACAGTTACTCATTGGCTTTTACCTTTCAGTTATTTTGAAATTTTATTAGGAATTTACAAAATACATGTGATACTGAAGTTCTACTTAAAAAAATTTCGTTTTGACTGTAAATTTAAAGAGAAAGAGGAATATGTATTTTGACATTTCTTGGGTAACAATGTTTTAATTGTTTACAATGAAAACTATTCCAAATAAAATAGCCATTTCACACCAAAATGAGATTTGATCAGCTTTACAATCTTTATTTTCTGATGTACAGTAAGCAGAGACAATTAGCAATACCATTCTGTGATTTCTATAGGCCAAAAGATATTTAAAATAACATCTAAGTCAAAATTTATGCATCTATGATCTATGCGTTCTTAGACATGCCTTGGAGAACCTAAATTTGTAATAAAGTTTGGTATAACTGCATATCTCTGTTGCAGCTCAAACCACACTGCAATTTTTCAGTGTGGCTTGAGCTGCAACACATTGCAGTTTAAAAAAAACCATGGAAGGCAAATGGAAACAAATACTATTTAACAAATGATTCTAGAGAAACTTTCACAACAACTCATAAGAACCTAAGAGATGGACTCTCTAGTTTTCTTTTATAAAAAGTTGCATACACTCTTGCTTGTAAAATAACATATTTGAACTTTATCTGCACCTTTGTGTGCAGAACTGTAGTCAAAATATGTACATTTTGTCACCTATCATGCCAAATGCTTATTTATCTAGGAGATTGCTTGCTTGTTTATTTATTTATTACATTTTTATGCCGTTCATCTGCCCTGTAAGGTGACTCTGGGCAGTTTGTTTTAAATTAATATCTTATGATTTAAAGATTATTATTTTATCCAACAATCACTCTTCAGGTGTGTTTATAGATAATATGTATATATAAATCAATCAAACTAGAGACAATTTGTTTTATATCATCTATTGTTTTATGGATTTTGCACCTTCTTTTTTTCAACTTACACTTTCATCATGCACAGGAGAACTTCCGTATCTTGAACTCTGAAGGGGAAAAAGGGGGTTATAACTGCTTCATTTTCATACATTTTAATAGAAAACAATAAAGTACTGAACCTCCTTACTATAAACTGTATATAATATATATACTGTAAAACCCAACAGGCTTCAAGAATAAATCAAGCCAGAGTGTAATAAAAATTAAAAACAAAACATTTTAGTAATATTTTAAGTCTAGTATCTGGGATCTACCATCTTCTGGATATTTATTTCATGGTCAAGTTTTAATAATCTCCCCTGTCCCAAGACTGAATGAATACTTAAAATGTAAACTACTAGAGTTTAATAAATGGTAGCCCCGTTTCATAACTGAATATCCAATTTGTAAAGGACATTTTATCAATTCAGCAGGAAAATTCACAATTGAGTTTTGCCCTTAGTTTTTTGCATCTAGAAGCAGAAAACAGGATTAGTAGCCAACCATCTGAAGAGCCCATTGATATATTCCTAAAAAGAACTGAGTAATGCAATTCAATTAAATGAGAGTCAGGATCTATGGTCCTTTATGACTTGTGGACTTCAATCCCCAGAATTCCTAAGCCAGTATGGTCTTAGTCATTAAAGGACCATATTTCCTTACCCCTGTATTAAATACATTATGATAAGTATGCTGACTCAGATATAAGCTTATCTTAGTCCAGCACATTGTTTTTACAGAGGCCAATCAGATGTCTATAAAATCCCACAACTAGGACCAGTCTTCTTGTTCTCATAGCACTCTCTAATGGAGAAAATATGCAGTCATCATGAGTAATAGTCATTTATGGTCTTATCTGCTGGGGATCAATCTAATCTATTTTCATGCTCAGTACATATTTCTTCCTACTCTTGACAGTACAAAAAAGAAATGATAATATATGACCCAACTAATGGAACATAGCATGATTCATTTGACTATCTAATAACATGTTCCTAAATTGGATTATTGGACTATATGAGATGTTATTTTTACACATTCACTACTTATCAAAATTTCAATTATTCAATAATATTCCCAATGGAAGCAAAGTGAGCAGAATTATAATAAACATTATTCTTTCAATGACAGAGAAGATAATCTAGTAAAATCTAAGTTATTTTGTATTGTTTGATTCATCAAAGTCAAGTTTTCCAAAATCCAAGCCAGGGTTGAAGTTACAATTGGGATTGCAGACTTTACAATGGAAAGCAGAATTGACAGAAAGTCAAGGCCAGAAAGGAAAAGGCCATTGGTTCAAGGTTCCAAGAGAGCATAAATATGGATCTACTTAAAAGCTTCTCTGTTCCATTTTAATCATTCCTATTATAATTGCTGTATAAAAATTAACTGTAGTTATTTTTTTTTAACATTTGGGTTGATATTTACCCTGCCAACACATATGGAAATAACATCTATTCTATTAATGTCTGATTTTTTTTACTGCGTATGGTGTTCTAATAATTACATAATAGCAGTAAGATTATTAAAAAATACACTGACTTATACAAAACCAAGGTTGAGAAAAATATATGAAATGCCTGAAATGAACAACAAATTAAAATCAAAATCAAAATCAAAATCAGTAATAAAGATAGATCAGAAAGTAGAGGTCCTTGAAAAGAAATGCAGCCTGAGGAGTAAATGTGAACAAAGACAAAATGGATCAGAGCTGGTAGATAATCAAGTTTTTTAGATTCAATAGCAAAATAAAATCTATGTATTTCTTGGCTTCCACTAGGTGGCACTCTATGAAAACATTTCTGTGCAATGAATCTGAGGTACAATTTTTACAAGAAATACATATGATCAAAACATTTAGGATAATAATATGAATATTAAAGTTTTTTCCTTTTCTCTGTTGTTCATTTATGTATAAACTTAACATTAAAAAATCCCACATTAATAATAGCACATAAACCTAGTTTAGGTCTGGGTCCTAGTATTTCATATTCAGTTCAGATAGACTGAAACAAAGTAATCTGTCAACACATCAGGTTCACTTCCTGGTCCAAGAAGGAACATCAAGGCCATCAATGTCCTACAAAGGTCCAGTAGGGTTGAACACATCCTGATTTCTGGATGAATGCTATTCCATTCCAACTGACATAGCCAGTTTAATTTTAAAAAGGTTTGTCTACAAATACAGAGATCTCGTGTACCTAAAAGAAATAATTATTTTTTGAAACATGTGCTCAAGTGTCATTCTTACAATTCTAATTATGTTTTCTTGTACTCAGACACCATTTTACTGCTCATGTCACACACAGATGCTCTGCCGACAGAGCAGTATTTCTTGAAGAATCTATGCCATTCAGTGAATTCCATTCAATTTTTTTACTACCGGTTCTGTGGGCGTGGCTTGATGGGCATGGCTGAGGAGTCATGTGACTGGGTGTGCAGTTTCTGTAAGTAGGGTAATAAAAATTAGGCTAAAACAACACCAGAATGTTTTTTCCTGCCTTCCTTACAGGATTAACCCTGTAAAGTGGGAAAAAATCAAAAGGAGATTTCTTACAAACAGTTCTCTGACTGCTTAGAAAATTTACTACTGGTTCTAGCAAACCTGCTGAATTTCACCTCTGGATAGGGAAAGTAAATCCTGAACATATGGTATCCATCTGAGTACTTCAAAATCAGAGCTTGCTGGCTACCACCCATCAAGCATGTGCATGAAGGTAAGAGGGAAGAGTTCTGTGGGGATCCTTGCACATATAGTTATTAATGAAAAAAGAAAGTGAAACAGCAGAGTCCAATGCTCACATTTTTTCAAAGCTATAAAGAAGCAAGAAGTTGCGAAATATGAAGCATTTCAACCATTGCATCAGCTGTTTATAAAAACAACAGAAACTAAGCTATATGTAAGAAGTGAATTGATTTCCAAATTAAACTTCCAATTCATTACCTCTCCAAGGCTCTGTCTTTCTTGTCTCTCTTCGTAGGCAGAAGTGTAGAAAGGTTCGTAAGTAATTAGATCTGGACGCTCAATGTCATATATGGCCTTGACTTTGGGAATGGCTGCTAAATCCTTATAATCAAGGATCTCATTGTCTACTTTTGCCTAAAAGAAAACACAAATCTGTAGATTCACTTGTAAGACATGTCATTCGGCAGAATCTTTTTAAAATCTAATTGATGAAAAGGAATAAACATGAGCAAATAATTATGATTTCCGAAGTGGTGAACTGTTTGCTTTTCTTCATGAATGATAATACAAGTATTTATTTAGATGTATTTATCTCTAAAAACATAACTAACACTAAATTAAAAGCTAATTAATAAACCATTTTATGAAAGTATACATACATAGATTGTGTGTCCTGGTGAGCCAGGAATACTGGATCCAGGCCGAGAATAAATACTCTCCGAGGATGTCCGGGTAGGCTGTTAGGGGGAGAAAAACCACTGTAAAAACATGGCTGGCTTAGATATCCTGTTTGGGACATTCAAAGCTAAGCTCATTTTCAAATGACCTTTTTTTTTTTCTTAAACTAAAATTCAGCAAAAACGTTTTTGCCCTATGAAGCAGATTGGATTTATCTTTACAGAGAAGTTACACAGCATTGTAAGTGCACTGTAAGAGTTTTTATGCCAAGTCCTACACAAGGAGGACTAAAAAACACCAAAAGTTTTAGAAGACAATTATTGCCTACTCCTGCAAGTCTGGAAAACAACCAGTACAGTCCAATACTTCAGGCTGGGAAATATTGAAAAGGGTGTTGAATTAGAAAATCTGGCATGCATTGCTCTTTTGGATTGTTTGTTGTCTCTTCTTATCCTGATCATTCCATGAGATTCCCTGACTGCTCAGAGGAAGGAAGACAGGAACAACTGGATGGCGTTTTTTATCTGCTTATGTGGCAGCATTATTTAAAGGTTAGAGTTAAAATGAGATATCTAGCTTTTGCCCTGCCCTTTTATCTCTTTCATTGGAATATATGAATAATCAATGAAAGAAGCTGACTAGGTATAATTTTCAACTTGCACCTGAGAGGAGTTCTTGGTTTTTAAAAGTATTATTATCTCGCTAGGTTAGAAATATAGTGGTCAATAAATTCAGGGTACAAATGCTCATAGATCTGCCTAGGACCAGCCTTAATTCAACAAGAAGAAGCACAAAGTGAGCAATTATCCCACATCTCCCATTATTGCTCTGTTTCTTTTTCCAAACCTCTACTGTGTAAACTCTCATATTTTCCAAAGTGTGTGGTCAAAAAAATATGGGAGTTTAAATTCAATGCATCTGGATAGTATCAGGTTGGGGAAGACTGTTCATAAGATTCCTTATCCACCCATACTTTCATTCAGAACTGGAATTTATACCCACATAGTTTACAGTTAAAATCACATGTCATAAAATGAAAATTATAGATTCATTCTGTACACGAAATGAGAGATAGGAAGGTATTGCAAGACAGGATAATGTTTGCCAGGATTGTCTCATTCCACATTTAACCAAGATAAAAATGGGGCAAAAATTGGGTTATGTTTCAGGAATACCCAAATCCAATATACAAAACACAGACAAAAAAAAACTGTTAAAAAAACAAAAACTAAAAGCTTGTATTTATTGCACCAAAATAAAATAAAATCCTGGCAATATGCCTAAACTTTGTTTTTCTTTGAAAAGCACACACAGATATATTCAACTGAAAAACAATTGTTAAAGAAAAGAGATGAGCATGCATAAATATGATTAAAAAGAATTGCAAAATATTCAGATTATCTGAACAGAAGAAGGATTTATCTTTCAGAGAACAAAGTACTTGCTAATCAACTTCATACTAGGAGCTCTGCTGAACTAGATTCAAGATTTAAAAGTTCCTTACCTGATGAAGGTCTATAACAGTTTAACTGGACATCTGAACCAATTTTAGGGCAAGATCCCTTCATATTTAAACATTATCTTTTGCTGATTATACAGATTTTCAGGTTTCATTAATCTCTGCTGTTGCCTAGTATTACTATTTGTGGGAGAGGGGCAACATTCTTTCATCCCAAGTAACTCCAGCCATGGAGCCAAGGTGACAATACCACCAAGGTCAAATGAAGCCAACACACTCTTTTCCACTGAAACAGATGGATGGGATGAGACTGTCCCCACTGCAAATCCAGCTTGACCACCAAATCTCTCCTCTAAATTCAGAGCTAAACACCAGTGTTTTTTATTTGCTTCATAGTGCAGTAGGATCCAACGGAGCTGGATGGGGAAGACTACAAAACATCAACCAATCCCCTTGCTAATATATATACATTCCCTCCCTTGAAATGTTCTTTCAAGGTCCAAGGAATAATCAGAATAAGCGCTTTCTTTTTTTTTCTGCTTGAACCAAACGCCATTTATAATTAAACTTTTGCTGAACTTTTCTTTGTCTTTCACTGGCTAGAAACCAAAGATCAAGATTTGAGAAAGCAAACATGATTCATTCCAGACATTACTGTGGAAATATTTGCAAAGAGATAGGCAGTAAGTACATTTTCCTTATTTTGTAAAAGATAACAGATCTTCCAAATTTTTGGTGGAAAATCCAATCCCACATTTCAACATTGCTGTCTTTAGTTCCTTTTTCTTTAAAAAAAAAAGGGGGGGGCAAAAAAGAAAAAGGTCTTGCATAATAAATATGCATTATTCTTACATAATAGTCCAACAAAGAACAAGATGATCTTCAGAGGCATAAGCCAGAACTGAGAGATAAAATGAACATGCCATAAAATATATCAACAACATATGTTTGTTTTTGTAGAGCAAGAATTTAAAAAAAAAATTGCTAGTGTCATATTTTGGGTATTTTTCAAACAAATACTTGGTGCTTGTTGTAATAATACTTTAAGGTTATGCTTTTCATTTGCTCTGCAACTTTTTTTTTCCATTATCCCATTTAATTGTATCTGCTGATCAATTTTCTATTATTTTGCTCTATAATTAAATGACTATTTGATTCTTCTGTCAGTCATATTTGAGTTTAAGAGAAAACTACTGCCACTTATCTCCACAATCTCAGACACATCAACAACAGCCAAGCTTCCTACAAGTGATCCTATCTTATTGGGACCACCACCTCTGGGTGATTACAGAAAATGAGGTGCAAGGTCTATTTCACAGACAAAAGCCAGGAAAAGCACCAGGCCCAGACAAGGTAACTCCTTCTTGCTTAAAAGCTTGTGCTGACCAACTGGCCTCCATCTTCACCCACATGTTTAATAAATCACTAGAGATGTAGAGATTATGTTCCTTTTTACTTCAAATGCTCTACTATAATCCCAGTGCTGAAGAAACCCTCCATCAAGGAACTGAATGACTTCAGACTAGTTGCTCTAACATCTGTAATTATGAAAACCTTTGAATGGCTATTGCTGGCCCACCTGAAAACCATCTGCTGTTAAACCCTTTGCAATTTGTGTACCGAGAAAATAGATTGACAGATGATGATGTTAATATGGCTCTGCACTATATCCTACAACATCTTAAATCTCCAAAGACTTATGCAAGGCCTATGCAATGATTCAATACTATCATTCCAGATATTCTTGTAACTAAACTAAATCAGCTAGCTGTACCTGACCTTGTAAATGGATCATAAGCTTCCTAACAGACAGGAAGCAGCAGGTGAAGCTAGGCAAAAATCACATGATACCTGCACAATTAGCACAGGGTCCAATGACTACATCACAAAAGATCCCTCTGTTAAAGTCCTGAAGTTTGCAGATGATACAACAGTGATTGGACCCATTCAAGACAATGATGAATCTGCATACAGACGGGAGGTTGAACAACTAGCCTTGTGGTACAACCAGAACAATCTTGAACTAAACACAATCAAAACTGTAGAAATGGTGGTAAGACTTTAGGAGAAACCTTCCCATACTACCACCTTTTACGATATTAGACAATATTGTATCAATAGTAGAGACCTTCAAGTTTCTAGATTCTATCATATTTCAAGACCGAAACTGGACAACTAACATCAAAAATGTCATCAAAAAAGCACAACAAAGAATGTTTTTTCTGCGCCAACTCAGAAAAAGCTTAAACTGCCCAAGGAGCTGCTGATCCAGTTCTACAGAGGAACTATTGAGTCGGTCAGCTGCACCACTATAACTGTCTGGTTTGGCTCTGCAACCCAAAAAGACAGACATAGACTTCAACAGATAATTAGAACTGCCAAAAAAATTACTACCAACCTGCCTTCCATTGAGAACTTGTATACTGCACAAGTCAAAAAGAGGGCTGTGATAATATCCAGATTCCTCACATCCTGGACATAAATTGTTTCAATTTCTACCCTCAAAACAATGCTATAGGGACTGCACACCAGAACAACTAAACACAAGGACAGTTTTTTCCTAATGCCATCATTCTGCTAAACAATTAATTCCCACAACACTGTCAAACTATTTACCAAGACTGTATTACTATTATTCTTCTCAGTCTTCCTATTAACTATATGCTCCCACTTATGACTATAACCTTGTTGCTTGTATCTTTATGATTTATATTGTTTTGTTTAGTCTCCTAGTATGATTTGATTGTTTATTATTTCCTATGACTATCACTGAGTGATAATCATCTTATGATTCTTGATGAATGTATTTTTTTTCTTTTTCTTTATGTAGATTGAGAGCATACCCACCAAAGACAAATTCCTTGTGTGTCCAATCATACTTGGCAGACAAAGAATTCTGTTCTGTTCTGTTCTAGTCTGTTCTAGTCTAGTCTAGTCTAGTCTACTCTATTGTATTTTTTTGGCTTGACTTTTTTGACTATCATTTTTGGAGCCAGAAGAAATTTTCCAGTTTTATCGATAATTTCTAAATATGCAAAGTTTTTAAAATCATTTCTGCACTGTGCAAAATTTGTGGTTGCTTGGTTTGATAACCTCTTCCTAAAATGTTAACTATTACCGTATTTATCTGCTTATAACGTGCACTTTTTTCCCTTGAAAACAGGGCTGAAATCATAGATGCGCGTTATAAGCCGGTATCTAAATTCCCCCCCCCCAGAGTTTTTCCATGTCTCTCCATGCCGGCGGCTGCGGGAGATTTTCAAACCTCCCCGGGCTTCTGCAGCAGAAACGGGAGAGGTTTGAAAATCCCCAGGCCATTCGAGTGGGATAAGGAGGCAGGACGTTGTTGCAGGCCACGAGGAGAAGAAGGAGGCAGCGGGTGACAAGAAAGGGCGGGCGAGGGGAGGGAGATGGCGGGACGGCTTTGTTCCTTACCCTGCCCGGAATTCAGACTTAACTTTCATCCACGCTGCCAAGCCGGTGATGCCCTCGCTCAGCTCCCTTCTTCCACCACCGCGATGTCCGAGCTTCGTTGCTGCAGCTTCACCGGATTGCGCCACCCGCTTTGCCGCCAAGCGTGGACGCTGCCAGCCTACGAGCCCCGGCTGCAGAAGCCGGCCGGGGGAGAATCC
>JAEANM010007738.1:0-17510 GCA_017656035.1 Myanophis thanlyinensis | reverse complement strand
TCGTGTCGCTCCTCCTCTCTTTGGCCTATGGAATTTTTCCGATGATCTTCTTACCGCCTTTCTGTTGTTCCTCCAGCTGCCTGTACTCTGTGGTTCAGAGCAGGGTCAGAAATGGTTTGTGGTTGGTTTTTAGGGGTTTTAGGTCTTCCAGGGGTATCTAAAGGGGTATCTATAGGATTAGGGTCAGAGCGGCCGCAATGGCTGCCTGACTCAGCGGCGCCATCTTGGCATCCTTTGCAAACTTGGCATCCTTGGCAAACTTGCAAACTTGCAATTTTGTCAGGCTAGTAATCATTCTGAGTGCCCACCCATCAGAGCACTGAACGTAGACCTAGCCTGCTTCTCTGTGCCACCTACAGACACAAACACGGCACAGAAGCCATGCCTGCAATGCCTGGTAGGTGGCAAATAATAATATAATAATGTAAACAAATTTATTATTTATTTAATAAACGCATAAAAAATAATTCCCATCTGTTACTCAAGATCAGTCCTGTCAAAATAAAATTTTATTCACAATATCTTTCTGCAAATTTGAATGCATACTTTGTGTTTACATGTTGCTACTTTCAGGTTCAAAATAAGAAAACTGAATATGGCAAGTGCAGATATTTGACAATTTTTAATCAGTATGTTGTAACACTTTCTTTGGCCAGAATAAGTGTTTCAATATAATTTCTCATAGGAGTTAAGATTTTTTTTTCTATTCTTCCATTTAGAAAATTTAACACTCTTCAGTTACGTTCATTAAACAAATCAATTCTGGGTTATTACTTAAGGTACACAAGACCAGGCCCAAATTATAATATTTTGGAATACTTTAGACACATTATGAAATGATATAGATGTTCATAATGCTGGAAGATAGAAGGAAAGAAAAGAGGATGATATCAGCAAGGTGGATGATCTTAATTATCGAGATCATGGGTGCATTCTTGGAAGATCTGAAGAACAGGTAGGAGACAGATATCCTGAAGTAAATGTACTTATCTGGCCACTAGGAGTCATACCAATTAATAATCATGGTCTTAACCTACACAGAACAAGCATACATGTAATTCAAGTGTTTGTCTGCATCTTCTGTCTCTCTAAAATTAACCCCTCTTGTTTATTCCTTTTTACTATGTATTTATTTGTTTGTGAGAGTTTTTTTAAATATGCTACATACTATGAGAAGACTCCCAGTGTTATCATATGTCAGTTACGCTAACTATTTCCCAGCTGTTTGTTTATTAGTCCATATTTTTCTCAGCAACAATTCCAATTTCTGTATGACCCAGGTAAACATCATAATTTTACTACATAAACACAATTAAACTCGGACCCTCTGAACCATCCTTTTAATTCTTAGCACTTCCTTGGCTCCGCTACATTTTCTGGAATAAATTGCTCATTGGGTCGAGAAGTTAAGGCAATGGTAACCATTGAAAAGCCAGCTACACATCTGTAGAACATGATCATCTTGGATTTTTTCTGTAACAGCTGATAAATAAAGAACAATCTTCCAATAATGAGTAAATCTTTAAATGTATGTATAGCAAATTCTAATAAATAACAATAGCATCATTGGAGGTAATCAAATTAGTTTTACAAGAATTGAATCCCGGAGCCAACATGAATAAAAATTACAACATCTAATACATCATGTCTATAATTTTTTTATTTATAGGTTTTATTTCTTTTCATACTTCATTTCAGCCACTAGGAGATCCCCTTCATCAGCTTTAGCTTTTATTTTGTGAAGGTACATTTTTCAATGTAATAATGTAACCCATGTTGGAAGTCCTTCACTTATTTCAGCTGTCTCTCTTTGTGATCTGTCATTTAACACTTGAAGATGCATTGAGAAAGACACACATTTAGTTAAACCTGTTCTGATAGTTACATCTCTTCAATTCTGCATCTGGGCTTGAACAATTCTGATGGCACAATAAGACCAAATTTCAGTCAGCCTTGCTGTTTTGGGATTCTTCTGGTCCTTGGGAAGAATAACAGTTGTGTCTGGACTAGTACCCGAACAACATATAATAACTTCTCATTTTCCATTAAACAGATCTTTAGTACTAAGCAAGCTGAACTTGCTAATTACAAAGAGCTATGACTATGACTTTCTGGTCTCTTTTTCTCTCTCCTTGGTTGCTCTAAAAAATGTCACCACAGCAAATGACCGCCAATGCTTAACCAAGCCAAAAAGTTTTTTTAAGTGGACTCACAACTCATTTTGTTCTTATGTAGATAATTACAACAGATAGTTCTAAAAAAAAATCTAAATTGAGCAATTTAATTCTGGTGTGCCACTCAATTGATTAAAACAGGAAACAAATGCTTGCTTGTTAAGGAAACTCTAATTATGAACCGCATTGTTTCCAGTGCTTTTTAGCTTGGAAATATGATTGTTGATTAGGATTACTGAAACTCTTCACTGAGTTCTCTTCCAACATTGGTTTCCCCCCAAATATCCATGTTTTAAATGTTCTCTATACTTGCATTTGGTAAGACACATGTATATCTACAAACAGCAATCCTATGTTTATGTTATTTGAAAATCAAGTCTATTGAATATAATAGGATATTTGTATAAGCTCATAACATTACATTGTTATTACTGGACTATATGATGTCACAAGGTTCTAGGAAGAGAGACTGTTCAGCAGTAGCATAATGATGGGGAGCATGATATTCTTGCTACTTAATTTAAAGACCTGTATTCTTTATACTGACTTCACTAGCAATAATAATCAATTAACCGAATGTTGGAGTTGGCAGCTTTTTAAACTCATCACAAATTCATTGCTCTATTCAAGAGAAAGAAAGAAAAAACATATACTTCAAGGTGCCATGGGGAATGGAACAAATAAAAACTTGTTCCATCCTGCTGTGTGTGCACAATGTGATGTAATAAATTTTCCTTGTAAAAAGTGTTTATTTCTGATTATAGTCCATTTATTCTGTCATTCACAATTCACTGATAGCCATTTAGAACTGAAATCAATCTCTCTGTGGCTCAACATTTCATTTTAATGACTGTATTCTGTTTCTCGTTCATAGTATGGTAAGACAGAATGTTAGGAACTGAGAAATAGCTTTATGGATGTATCTGTCTATCTGTATGCTTGCCAATTTGTGATGAACTGGAAGTGGTTAGTAGAAGGACACCAACAAAAGTCAGCATTGTATGGAAGACAGCACTATAGATGATGTTATTCATTGTACTACTTCTTCTTTCAGTTGTTCCTGTTAAGGGTCACCACAGCAAATCATCTGTTTCCACCTAACTCTATCCTCGGCATCCTCTACTCTCGCCCAATTAACTTCATATCCCTTTTAACACATTATTATATCTCCTTTTGGGCCTTCCTCTTGACCTCTTGCCTGGCAGCTCCATCTCCAACATCCTTTTACCAATATAACCACTCTCCTTCCTCTGCACATGTCCAAACCATCTCAATCTGGCCTCTCTGACTTTGTCCCCAAAACATCTGACCTGAGCTGTCTCTCTGATGTGCTCATTCCTAATCCTGTCCATCTTGGACATTCCTAAAGAGAACCTCAACATCCTCATCTCTGCAACCTCCATCTCTGCCTCTTGTCTTTTCCTCACTGCTACAGATGTTATTCATTATACAATAGTTTATTTTTCTAAATCACCATTTCTTTTGTTTAATCTAGGTAAGTTGCCCACCTGACTTCCGTGCAACTATTATTTATTTCATTTATTTATTAGATTTTTATCCAGTCTTTATTACTTAAAGATAACTGAAGAGGGTAAACATATCTAATACTCCTGTTGCCTATTTTACTCACAACAATAACCCTGTGAGATGCTTTATACATTATACCTGTAAAACAATATTAACAAAGATTCTAGATGATGCTGAACAGGACAGGAGCAGATAATGAATCATCAAAATATGTTAAAACAGCTAAAAAGGGGGAGTATGAAGGAAATCAAGAACAATTGTGATAATAAAGAGATACATTTACAGGACAGAAGCATTCAGCTTTTTTAGGTTATATTTTGCAGCATTTTTAAGGAAGTGAGTAACCTAACCAGAGAATCTTGGCTAATTGTCTAGCTACAAAATTAATGAAAATTGTTTTGTGTGTGTTCTTACACAAGAATATCCTTTGATGTTACTAATGAATTAATTCTTTTTAACTTGCTCTTGATGGCTGATCATCATGCTTTGGCTCCTGGGCAAAAGTTATCAGTAATGTGGGTTTGTAGAATGGCCCCTGGCATCAAATATTCATAGAGTCACAGATGGGAATCTACAAAGAGTTAGCACAGAAATGGAACATATTCCCAACTATTCTGTGGTGATCACATCAAAACTTCAAGAGGAACTACTGAGTTGTTGTTAGAAATATGTAGATTGATGACATCTGAATTTTTAGAAACATATAAGGCAGTGTGTTTGCCCACTGCTTTTTCTAATGATGGTAAACCATGGTATGTCAGAAAAATTAGCGGTGGGGAGAACACAAAATAACTCATTATGTGACAATTATGTTCCTACAGTGTAATCCTTTCCCTCATTTATTTCAGATCTCATCTCACCTAAATCTCCCTGGGCTTGTGGAGCCTAAATATATGTTAGTGTTGAGTTGTTACAGCAAAGCTCTACATTTATGTTTATGTAATGCAAGGAGGAACATGTTGCAGGCTGTGGGTTATAGATCTTTAGAAATCATTCAAAAAGTAGTTGGCAGCAAGATTGAAAGCTATAGTTTAATTTACCTTTAAATGTGATAAAATTAAATACGGTAGTTAATATGATGACTCTCCAGTTCATTATTTCATATTTTCAGTCCTGTCAGATTAAATATTACAAATTGATTATTCTTGGAAGTTCTAGGTCAGTGGTGGGGAATCTTTTACTTATCAAGTGCCAAAAAGTACATGATTTGTGTGTGCCATCCACACTTATGTGAGGCTCCTCCATGTGCACTGCATGTGCAACTGCACCATCTGTGCATACATGCAGTTTTTGCATGTGCAAGGCACGCACGCTGTGCACAGGCACTCATGCACACATGATCAATCACGTGTGCATGCACAGGAGAGCTCCAAAGACTAGCTGGATTTCCTGCTGCAATTGTGCGCATGCACAGCAGAGACCTAAAGACCAATTGGGTCTCTGCAATCGTGCATGCCTGCATGCAATCACATGTGCATGGTATACGGTGTTCTGCTTGGGCAGGGGAGTTGGTCTGGAAGACCTCAAGGTCTCTTCCAACTCTGTTATTCTGTTTAGCAGGATTTTTCAAATATATTAATCAACTCCCAGAATTCCTCAATCACATGACTGTCACTAAAGACTGTGGGAATTAAAACACATGTATCTGGAAAATAGGCAGGTTAGAGAAGTCTAATGCAGATTGCTTTGTTCTTGAAATATTCAACATTAATCAAACAAGTTGAGTGTTCTTATGGATAGAATTATTGTAAATAAAGTGTGTAATAATTATCTGTATTTAAAACTTTTTTAAAAGAATCTAGACAGCTCCTTCTTTCAAAAATAGCTTAAGAACAAAAAATGTCTCTTAACCAAACCATTTTTAGATTTAGATTTTAGATTTTATTTGATTTATATACCGCCCCCTCTCCCTAGGGACTCAGGGCGGTGCACAGCCAATAAAACATAGATACACGAATAACAATTTAAAACCCATTTAAAATAATTAAATAAGGGCTGTCTATTAAAAACATATCATTACAGAATTTAAATTTCAATTAAATCAGTTGAAAAATTAAGCGATTAAAACAATTAAAAGTAACAATTTAAAATAATTTAGTTTAAAATTAATTCAATTAAAATTATAATAATTTTAAAACCCCAAGGTATCAGGCCAGGCCGGCTCGTTGGAATAAATGGGTCTTCTTTTAACTCAAAATGGCATATAACACAGGTGTAAAACTTGCAGCGTCACGTTGCCATCACGTGACATTTCACTATGTTTTTCCTCTTCGCGGGCTGGGGCTGGGGCTGGGTTGGCATGGCATGTGCATGACGCATCCGGCCCATGGGCTGCCAGTTTCCACTCCTGGAATAGAAGAAGAGTACCAGGAGTATACACATTTCATAACATTCTGAATAATGAGATGGATATCAAACAATTTATCTATATTAATGTCTCACACTGATGCTAATTTATAGAAAAGTAAAACAGGTTTTTAAATTTTTTCTTCTTTTTTCTTTTTCATTATCAGCAAAGAGTCCCAGGTGATGATCAACGGAATAGCAGTTACTCTGACACCACATAAATGCAAAGATACATAATTTTTCACAAACATACCAGTAGTATGGAAATGACTTGTTAGGAACTGAGCTGCTTAATAAATGCATCATCTTGAATATTATGAGCTGAAATAATACCAGTAAGTAAATTCTCTTGGAAATACTATATTATTCTCTAGAATGGAATTTAAAAAAAATATTTTTCTGATTATTTGAGAGTATTTCTGATAATGGCCTCATGCATATTTAAATGGTCAAAAATATGTGGGAGATTGTTGCCAAGGTCTAGGTCATAATAAGTACAACTCCCCCCACCTTCACTTGAGCATTATGGATACTATGTCATAACTAGATCATGACTTTGTTAGCATCATATGTAAGATTTTTTTTGTCAGTATATTACAATGAATGTTTTGAACTAGCAATGTTGAGAGTGGTTGCTCTCCAGAGAGAATGCATTGGATGAAGATTGTCATTTTAAAAAGGCACAAATTCCATGTACTCATCGCTGGGATTCTTTCCTTGGAATTTTTTTCTCTCAACCTTAAAATGGAAGAACATCAAAGGATAAATATCTGTGATTGATTCTTCAGCTTCCCCCAACTTAATATGCTCTAGATAAGTCAGAATGACAAATCGGAAAATTCTGAAAATAACAGTCCTGGTATCTGGAAGGTACCAAACTGGAAAAAGCTACCACAAACTCCACAGGAATTGTGGCTCATAGGTACGCAATTCCTTTTCTGTTACTGATTTTCTGTCATTCCATTTTCCTAGTTTACTTTTTCTCTCTCTGTTTCCCTCCATGAAACAGCTGTCTAATTTGAATAACCACTGTTACTAAGGGACTCTTTTGATGGACAGGCATTAAAACAGATCTTGGTTGTTTTCACTTTATTATTGTTCTTAATTTTATTCATATATTAATTTAGCTTAAAACCATTGGTATTACATGTTTAGCAGCAGTTCAGAATGATTGTCTGTTGCCAGTGCAGCCTGAACAATACACTCTGTTCCACTTTTGTAAAAAGAGACCTCTGGGGTTCCAGAAGGCATTTTTTAAAAAAAATCAGTTACTTTATGTACAATAAATGACATATCGCTGTCAGTGCTGGCTAGCTCTCCATATCATCCAGGGGATGATATTTAGGAAAACCTTCCAAGGATTAGTAAATTTGTTAAACTGATTCTCTATCTATCTCACCATGGGTCTACTCTAGGCAGCTTACAATGATAAAAGGAATAAAATGAAAATTGTGAATAACAGAACAATAAAGGAAACAATGACAAACACAATGAGAATAAATATATCAATATGATAACCATCCTGGGTTGGAAGGTCAGGTAAGAAACAGGGTAAAGATGATTTGGGGGAGTGGGATTTGATCTTTCTACAAGCCTCTGCTAATGACTGTTGGGTACATGGACATGTTTGGCCTGGAATATGTGGGAAGCTCCCCCCCCCCCCCACGAAGAATGAAATATTTTGAGGAATATTTAAAAAGGCAGAATATTATCTTTCTCTAAATGGGAAATGGAGAAACATGTTTTTTTAGAGGCAGGAAGCAGACTCACTCTTTCTTAATAGTTCCCCCCCAGCAGATATTTTGTGGCCATTAAGAAAGACTGGCCAGCCTATATACAAAACAAAAGTCCTTCAGTCCAATCCCAGGGTGATGGGATTAAGAACAGGTCATGACCCTTCCGGACATAATAGGATTAACCCACTAGCATTTGGCAGAAGACACAGAGCTCACTACATTGCACAATCTCCTAAAGGTATTTTAGACATTGCACCACCCCCAGAGCAGTCGAAACTTCAACCAAACTTAGCTCAGACAAGCACCTAGGATTTGCATCTCCTCTTTTGCCTATAGAGGTATCTATGACCCCTAAATGACCCCATAGGATTCTGACAACAACCAATAGAATGTTAAAGGACATGTTCTTGCACAGGAACAGGAAGCTCAAATGCAAAGCCCAAAAGAAGGTATAAAAGCCACTCACTCTTAACTCTATTTGGTCAGCTGGCCAGAACTACAAACCCATGTGGTTCTGCTTCATCAATAAACCATCTTTCCAATCAGCCTGCATGTTTCCAGGGTATTTCTCCCAGCTTGGAACTGAACCAGATGGATGTTTCTTCCAACAAATAGGACACTGAGGACTTGTTCTGTGAATGGGAGATACCTGGAGGCTCTGTCGTCATATCCTAAGTGTAGAAGGCAAGATTCTGATGGAAGAGTAATGAGGCTTTCAAGACTATTGTGAACCTTTCAAGGTAAGCAAGGTCAGGAAACAGAAGCAGCATGGAATCCGGGAATGCTCTTTATTGATTTAGAATCTGGAATAGCTGTCAGTCTTTCTCTACTACATTTTATGGTGAACAAAAACAAGGCAGGATTCTTTTGAGTTGCTTTCTCAAGCTTGTTTCTTTCCCAGAACTGAGTTATCTTTTTTAAATCTCCTTTTCCCTTAACAGTTTGTTCTTCCCTTCTCTCACTTTTAGTAGCAGTCACGTCTCTTGATTCATCCATTAAGCATCCCTTTTTAATGTTTGCCATTAGCGTAACTGCATACTTCTGTGGCACTCTTAATACAATTCTTTTCAATTTGCTTTAAGCAGCAGACATCCCAACTCTTTACATTATGTTTGGTGTGGAAACCAGTTTATTTTCTAATACAAGTTGTGTATTTTCTCTTCCTGCATGCACAGGTAGTCTTGACTTACAATATTTGCTTAGTGATTTTTCAAAGTTGCAATAGCACTGGAAAAAAAGGGACCTGTAACTGTTTTTCAGACTTATAACCCTTGCAGTATCTCTATGGTTAAGCAATCAAAATTCAGAGGCTTGGCAACTGATTCATATTTATGACCATTGCTGTATCCCAAGGTCATGTGATCATCTTTTGCGGCCTTCTGACAAGCAAAATCAATGGGGAAGTCAGATTCACTTAACAACCCAGGTTATTAACTGCAGTGACTCACTTAACAACTGTGGCAAGAAAGGTTGTAAAATGGGGTAAAGCTCACTTAACAACAGAAATTTAGGGCTTAGTTATGGTCGTAAATCGAGGACTTCCTTTATTCTATTGCATTTTGATTTCTTTCACTTTTATTCCCCAGGATCTTGGCAGAGAGAGAAAAACGGTCTGTCCCATTCAGAACCCCTCATCACCTTTCTAGTCTTCCTTAATTCTCTTAATCTTCCATTCTAAACAATCAAATCAATCATGCTTTTAGAGTTATATTCATTCTTTTGCCAGATACACCGGTGAATAGATTTATATTAAAATCTTCATACTGGAAACGGACTTTTTTCTGAACCAATGTTCATGTCAGGGTTCCACACAACATCAGCAATGCAATCAGAACTCCAAAAAGACAGTCCAAGGAATAAGATTTTATTGAAGACATTGTTCTGGTACGGTCTGTAGAAATCCTGAATCTAAAGATTCCCAGGCTTTCTCCACCCAAGTAAAACTGAAAGTTTCACCCCATTAATTATCACATTTTAATTTCCCTCCAACCATTTCAAAAAGAGTTCCAACGACCCCTTAAGACACTTCCCATCACAGGTGTGAAGCATCCAGAGAAAGTTCTCATGAAAACCAGATGTAAAAGAATGAAAACAAGATAACAATTCAGAGTTGCTATTTCCAACTCCTCCCTTGCTCTCTCAGCGACCTTGCAGTAGAAAAAGAGAAAGTGTGTCAAATCTAAAAGGTTCTAAATTTTACTGTATAAAATGGCCAACATCCTTCAGCATAAATCCCCCCAAATAAAACATCCTTTTAGATCTTGACAGTTCACCCAAACAATCACTCCTTATTTAATCTTGAAATGGCACATGGCCAGGTTGCTTTTTCTGCGGTCTCTCATCTTGTTCTTCTCCATTAACTTGTGTTATCAGAGGTTGTCCCTCAGGCTGCTGTGTAGTAATTTTTTATTTAGGAACTCTGGCCTCTCTTGAGACAACAAGGATTCTACTTGCATATCTAAGGTGTTTTACTTTTATTTACTTCTTTTTACTTTTACCTTTTGAGGCAATGTCTTTCTTGTTTCCATGGCTTTCTGGCTGGTTGATTGTGCTTGGTTCCATCTAGTCAGAAATTCCTTATTTCTTGCCTCATCAGCCCTTGCATCTCACCTAAAAGAATAACTTCTCCCTTTATTTTGCTTTTAGCTTTCCTCCCTCTCCCAAAATTGTCTCTAAATACTTCCGTTATCATCATTCATTGAAACATAACCTTGCAACTAATTCCTATTTTCATATGTACCTACAGATGACCCTAATTTATGTGTTTTGATATACATTTGGGGGACAGGGGGCGCAATGGCTCAGCTGTGAAAGACACTGAGCTTGTCAGCTGGAAAACTGACATCCCTGGTCCGAAACTCAAGCGCTGCCTGAGGGGGTGAGTTCCCATCCTTACCTGAGCTCCTGCCCACCTAGCAGTTCAAAAACATGCAAATGCCAGTTGATAAGTAGGTAACACATTGGTGGGAAGCTAACAGCATTGTGTGTGCTTCAGCATATAGCCATGCTGGCCATATGCCCATGGACATGTCTTTGGACAATGCTGGCTTGCACGGCTAAGAAACGAGGATGAGCACTTTCCCCTAGAATCAGACATGACTGGACAGGAGAAACCTTTACCTTTACCTTTATATACATTTTAGTCTCTTCATTCACAATTAAACTAACTCCTCCTATTTCCTGCATTCACTTTGTTCTCTAAGATAAGACCGCCTTCATTCAGATTTATTACATCTTCCTCTTATTTCTTTAGCCAATCAAGACCTCTACATGTTTAAGATGTAAGCTGCAGTTGTCAGCTTTAATTATATCCTTGCCATTTGAAGAATTATCTGAAGATGGTGATAACCATATTAGTAAACTTGGGCAGTTTTAACTAAATTAATGCTATTATATGCAAGCTAGGACCTCTAAGCCAGAGGTTAGTTTGCAAACCAACATACTCTTGTCCACTTCCACTGACATATACTGTATGCTCTGGATTGCAACCATTTTGCATATTGAAAATATTCTATTGATGAGAGGCATCAAGAGTATCAAACTTCTGTTTTACCCAAAGAAAAAAAGTAGACAGCCTACATCTCTGTATCAGTAATTGGTCTTAAAAATCTTGCGGGTAGCCTATGGAACCCCTCCAAAACTTGCTGTTGAATCATCATTTATATTACAACAGGAACAGGATGTTATTAAGCACAAGAGAACAACCACATTACCTGCATTTGTTTCATTTAGTTCAGCTTGCTTCAGATTAAGTCACATTAATATTTATTTTGACTTACCCATTTTTGAGAGTATGGCTCTTGAAATGAGTAACAGATAAAAAGAGGTTGCACCCTTGCCCCATAGATGTCATTAAGACATTTTTTGGCAGAAGCCTCTTGGTTTCTGTCATGTGTTTAGAGTTCTTGTCATTATCGAAGTTCTTTGCTTTAGCTTTCTGGGAAAAGAAATTATTGTTTCTGAACTCCCTGTCAAATTGACCTTCAAGGCACTGGCATCAATGCACAGAGCTCGTAGGACCTCTGAGTAGCTAGCAATTACCATTCATTATCAGGAGTTCTGTGATCCAGATCAGTAAAGTTTGAAGTACACTTAAATAGGTTTAGAGAAACTGACATCTTGTCATTTTCTCTCTCTCTCAGATTTCAAACTGAAGTTTGATGTTGAATTAAAATTTTTGCCCAGGGCTGTCTGGAGGGCCTCTATACTACAGCAGTGGCAGCATCTGCCATGGGAGACTCACAGGTCCTATTTCGGACTGTGGCAATCTCTGGTTGGCAGATGAACATGATAAGGATGAGGAGGGGTGACAGATGACTTCTTTGGGAATGGCAGCGCAAGCATCTGCCTCTCCAATTATATGAACTCTGCTCTTCAATTTCTAGGATAAAACAGTGTTTCAACTTACATTTTTGATGGTGCTGTGATCAGCAGAATGGGGAACGAAGGCAGGATAAAGGGAAAAGATCTGCTAGCTGAATAGATTTCTTTCTACCAAACTCACAGATGTTTACACACCTGGTTAAAAACTTACAGTAGCTTAACTGATGGACTGGCATTTTCCCCAGTATTAAGTTAGAAGAATTTGTGAGTAAATCTTGTATGGAACTCATTCTGAATTTTTATTAGGAAAGTAGGGAAAAATTATCTGTGAGCTGTATAATCCCCTCTGTTGATACAATCCCCTCCTGGGATATTTATTGGGTGCCTCTCATTTTGCAAATCAAACATCCTTTGTGTTATTTTTTTTAAGCCATGTTAATGCAATTAATGGGTGTTTCCAGTAAAATTCATGACCATCTCTGGGACTGCAATAAGAAAACAAAGCAAAGAATGATTCTAGATTGGATGAGTCATTTGTTGTTGCTTACAATATGTTCCAAATGATTTGTATGTATACATACTGGATTTACATAATGATTAAGTTAATTCTACCAGATATATTCTTTTAATAGAATCTTAAACTGATTTTCATATAAAAATGAAAAAACAGAAGGATTTCATTCAAAATTCTTTTTTTTCTCAGAATTTTGCAATGTAGTTTCTTATTTTAAAAATGATTAGTGAAAAGCCTATATGCAAATTAGTAACAAATGTTTGCCCAAACTGGATACATTCAGAGAGAAAATAAATGCAAACCAAAATATCTGTTTTGCAGAAATGTACACCAATATATATACAGTTTTGATATAAATACATACTTTTAAGTTTGAAGACCTGAACTTGACAGATTCACCAAACTGAGAAATATCAAATAAACATTCATAAAATTTTAACACAAATTAGGAGACTCATGGATGATTCCTCTTACAGTATCCTTACCCCAAACAATACTGACTCTAACACTGGACTGACAATGCAAATAATAAATTTGAAGGTTTTTTATTACATAAAATTTCTTTTAGAAGTTTTTTTTTTAAGGATGGCACATTGGCTCAGTGGTTAAGATTCTGGGCTTGTTGACTGGAAAGCCAGCAGCCCAGATTTGAGACCCAAGTGCCACAAGACAGGGTGATCTCTTGTCCTCACCCCAGTTCTTGCCAATCTAGCAGTCCAAAAGCATGCAAATGCGAGTAGATAAATAGGTACCACTTCAGTGGGAAGGTAACAACACTGTGATGTCATGCTGGCCACATGACCATGGAAATGTTTTTGGACAGGGCTGGCTCAATGGCCTTGAAACAGAGATGAACACTGCCCCATGTAGTCAGCAACGATTAGCTGAGTAAACTCCACAGGGACACACTTTTTATAGAAGTGTGTTAACCTTCCTGTTATTGTCTCTTACATTTCAGTTTCTTTCTGAAGGGCAATAGACTCCTTGGTTGGCGGATGGCCTTCAGTGGTCTGATGTAGAGAGCAAAAAAGACAATCTTGACAGAGCTATACAGGAACTGTTACCCAGGCAAAAGGAGCTAAAGCATTTTTTCTAGTTTCATAACAATTAAATAACATTGGAAGCAGCTCAGGCTGATACTTCCCAATTCGCTGAAATATAAAGAGGAGGAGGAGGTACTGCACCATCAGGCTTTCCAGATTCTGTTATTATAAAGTTTTAATAAATGAAGTTTAACCTTCCTGTGAAGTTGATTTCCTGGTCTGGTTTACTTTCATTAGAGCTGACATCTACACTGTTCTTCCTTTTTGCGGGCCAATCACAAGCTTTGGAATACTTTCACAGAGTCATTCTGAGATGGGTTCATTCTGAGAGCCACTCATTCTGCAGCTACGCTGAGTTTCCTGTTTCATGATGGAATGGCATTCCAAAGGATGTTCCATAGAAGAAAGGGAAAAAATGCTGATGGGAGGCAGCTGAGGGACTCTTTCTGCCATTTGTATCTGTGGTAAAATAAATGAATATGAAGAAAAGAAACCAAGGAAGTTTAAAAGTGCATTACTGCTACATTCTAAATACTTTGGTTTCAAAATGTTTTTTTTTATTCCATCACACCTTGTTTATTTTGAACTGAGTAAGGTGAGTTTACTTCCCTTTCCCCCATACGCATGATTAATATGAATTAATGCCATCAGAAAATTTCCTAGTGAAACAACAGAATATTATTTTCACAACAAAGTAAAATTTCCCTTGAAATTCCCACCTCAATTCCTGGTGATTTCAGGGACAAATTCCTGACATTTTCTAGGCAACAATTTGCAACTAATTTTGCCACTGTCTTCCTCCCTCATTTTTTTTTAAATCTCCATCCAAATGCTGATCAGATTGACCCTTGCACAAGTTTTCAAGATTCCTCAAGGTTAGCTAGATCTGATACCTGCTGTGAACCACATTTATAATCATATTTAGTAATTATATAATATCTTCCAAATATTCAAAGCAGGTGACAGATGTAATGTTAGGATTACTTACACTCAACCATATTATTATTATATAAATATTTCAGGGCGGGACGGGCGTTAATGCCTTGCCTGAAGCAAGTGTACATGATTTGCAACTATGAAGGAAGGAGGAAGAGTAATTCTCATTTTTTTGCCTGTTGTCATAACATTCACTAAGTGTAATTAGATCAGTCTCAATTTTCTATCAGATACTGTATATATACACGCTGTGTATACACACACATACACACACATATACTGAATTATATTTCAATCTGCATAATCTTGCGAGGACCCAGCCATTTTCTTAGATGCTTGACGAAATCTAACTAAGCCCAACCATAGGCTCTTCCATCACGTGCTGTTCACCATCACTGATTAGTTTGCCAATTCCCTTTAGTAAATCTACCACTTGCCAGCATTTCCTTTTGAAAAATGTCCTTAAATTTGGATGAGCCTTTATTTACCATCAGCCAATCCTATTCTATTCCTGACACCACACTGTCTAGCATCAGGGAGACTTATGGGGAGCCATAGTTTTTCAGCTTTTGTCACTGAATTCCTTTCCAGTTTTGGAAAACTACCAGAAGTTCCTTTGAAAAATGGCCACTGAGCTGATGTTAATAGAAAAAGACCATTAAAAAGCTTTATGATATTCTGTTATCCTTGTTTTGTTCCCACTTTCCCTTTGTTGCTGTTGGCATTGTATGAATTATTGATAGGTCTTGGTGCTTCGGCTCTCCCATTTCCTCTGCAGCATCATTCCTTCTGCTCCCTTTGCTTCCTTCCTTTGAGCAACCAATCACACCACGTCAAACCCAGATCAGCTTAATTAGTGCTTGTCAGAGCTGCTGTGTCAGGATTGCTTCTGCTCATTGATGTGGGTGGCATTACAGCCTGCTACACTTGGGGAACAAAGGTTCTTCAAGATGGCTTGCAAAAACCACTTCATGAGAAAGGAGCGAGAGAGAAAGGTAGCTGCTTGCTGCCAGCAAGATTCTTCCTCATACTTTGAGAAGTTTTCAGGAGAGAGGGGCTGCATTCCAGAAAAGCAAGAGACAGCAAAGTTGAGAAAAATTGGTTGGGAGGAAGAGGGTCAAGAAAGCTCCTCTCTAGGAGTCCTCAGAGTATATCAACTTTGTTATTTTTTTAACTAAGGTTTTGTTTTATTATATAAAATACAAAGAAGAGAAGGAAAAGTAGGATATCAAAGGATGGAAAGGGAGCAGGGAGGGGTGTGAGATACAAGGGGAAAGAAAAAAAAGGGGGGAGGGCATTGATTTATGACTCTTCTTAGCACAGTACAAGGTAAAAACACTCTAACCTCAACTTTTTGCTTTTACACATTAATGTATAACTAGACATTTCTATAACGATAAATCTTTCTGATCAACAAAACCAAAGTCAAAGTTTCTTTCTTTTTTCATCACAAGCACAAGATCCAGAAGTGATATTCCAATGAAAATGTATTTTCCTCTTTGAATAAAATAATCAATTCAACCATTCCCTGCTTTATTTAGTCCTCAGAGTATATCTTTAATGAGGCAAGTACTTTGGCTAGATTTCTTTCTGTGGGCGAGGAACAATAAAGGAAACTGTTTAGAAGAAACTCAGAGTATCTTTCTTGGTTTTTGATATCTTACAGTTCCATAACCCTCTGATTGGAGTGGGCTAAATTCAGTGGGCTAAATTCATGAAGGATAAGCTCCTTCAGGTTCAGCCCCTTATTCTCTCTTACATGGCAACTGGATGCATTTTGTAACCTGACTGAAGAAGTGCATCATAAACACACATACAAACACATTTCTGTAACCTCTCACACATCCAAACGCATGTCTGTGAGCCGTGTATTCACAGACACTGGACAAAAAAAAGGAGAAAATCCAGCCCATCATAGTTTGAATCAGTCCTTCTCTTGTTTGTGGTATCCTGACTGCTGCCCAGAAGCCTTTCTTCAAACTTAGCTCTTCAGCTTAAAAAGGCAGTCATGAGGGGAATATTTGCTTCTCTCCTGACATCCCTTCAGTCCTGGCTGCCAGATAACCTGGTGCTGCTGTGTTTCCTTTATGTTACGCTGTAATACAAATAACACTCACTGTTCACAAGATGCCCCTTAGCCAAGCGATTCATCTTCCTTAGTTCCTTGGGGCACTTCAGCTGAGGTGCATCTTGGGAGTAGGTAGCAAGTGTCAGTTAATACGTCAGTCTAAGAACAAAACTCAAGAAGAGTAGCAGCTCAATCAAAATAGAACTGGCCTGATTTTAGCACAGAATCATGTTGATTTAATTCCACTGATTTTTAAAATATTGGCATTCACATTGGTAAGACGGCATGGAATAATTTGGCATCTTAAAAAGATGAATGCTTAGGATTCTGCGGTATAATATAGGGCTTTTGATTTCAGTTTTTATTGCAGTTATTTGAAATTTGAAAAAGTACAGCCTTTTCACATTTAGAAATGTACTATGTACAGTATTCTGAGTGGTATGCAGAAGTGTCTTCTAAGAGTTTATAAAATTGCACTGGTCCCCAATGAGAGAAGACATTTTTTTATCTCTTGAATGAATATTGAATTAAGCACTTCTTTAAAACCCATAATATTTACCCCAGGGAGCAGGCTCTAATCGTGATATTCTCCTCTTAGTTTATATTAGATAATTCTGGTTCTCTCGTACTCTTTCCCAAACACAACTAATGTCACAGAAATTTATTTCATAATTGATCAACAAATATAGAATCTTATACTGCTTTGTTGGCCTGCTTCTGTAATCGCTTCTTATAACGGTGATTACTTATACAGTGGGGCAAAAAATATTTAGTCAGCCACCAATTGTGCAATTTCTCCCACTTAAAAAGATGAGAGAGGCCTGTAATTGGCATCATAGGTAG
>JAEANM010007737.1:0-17513 GCA_017656035.1 Myanophis thanlyinensis | reverse complement strand
ATATATAAATTTATGGCTGATTAATTGGGGAGAGAAAAATGCAAAGTGTGTGTTTGTATGTGTGCAGGTTAATGCCGAGTTGTTTATTGGATCTTCTTCAGATTGCAGAATGGATATTATCCTGAGAATGAGATTATGTCCCCAGACGATCTTGTAAACTCTGTTATCATAGACTCCATTTCGGTCGCTTGTCTAGTGTAGAAATGAATACTTAAGGAGAAAAGAAAATGGGTCTTGTAAGTAAATTTTTTTCTTGTCATGCCCTATGCTGGGAAAAACAAGAGCCACCCAATGCCATGAGAAACAGGATCCATCCTGTTAAGAATGATGACAAGCCCCATTTGCAAAACATCTTAAAAACAAATTCTAATGGTATTAATCAGTAAGAATTACCAATGAAATAAATCTTTTTAATTATTAAAAACCATGATTCAACATAACATATAAACACAGTTCTCTAAAGTTCCAGTCTGGAAACGCACAGCCTAGCATGGGGGCAACAGAAGCCTCTAGGTGTTACTCTGTGATGCTGCTCACTTTCTCTATCAGTTTTTAATGGAAGCCTTGCAGGGTTTGCCAACAGGCTCTGTCAGCAGTCACAGCTTTTAGTTTCCTTGGTTGGCTATCACAGTGGTATTGGGTTTCTTTCACAGCATCGTTATAACAATTGTGCAGTTGAGCCACTGGTGAAATTCAGTAGATTCACAGCGGTTCTATAGAACAGGTTATTAGAAGAAATCTCCTTTTGTTTTTTCCCCACTTTGCAGAGTTAATCCTGTAAAGATTAACTTTACAGGGTTAATCCTATAAATAAGGCAGTTGTTTCTAGCCTAATCTTTATTGCCTTGCTCACAGAAACTGCTTCTCCTCTTATTACATTGTAATTTTGGTGAAGTTTAATTCTGTGCTTTAATTTTAATTTTAATTTTATTAAATTTCTATACCGCCCCTATCCCGAAGGACTCGGGGCGGTGATGTTTAATCCTGTGGCCACACCCACAGAACTGGTAGTAAAAAAATTGAATTTCACCACTGAGTTGAGCTCAAGGTCACCAGATTCCAGTGCGCTACAGAGCAACTGGCAAGGCATATGGTGGTCATCCACTCTGATGTTGCATCCCACTCACCTTATCTTGACCCTAATAACCAGGGACTCAATGCTGGTGAACTCTATCCAGTCTGAGACCTCCAGGTTGGAGACATGGTCTTGCTTGAAATTTCTCCAGTTGTTTGATGTGTCTTTGGGGGAATATTCAGGACTCACTTCCATTTAGGAGAGAAGGATAACGATAGATCTGAAGACTTTTGGTTTTATGAAGATGCAGATATTGCATTGACCCAGCACTCTAGTACTCAGCTGCGTCAGGATCTGGCTGGTTTTGCTGATTCTCGAGTCAACTTTTTTTCCCAAAGACTCATTTCCCAAGTATTTGAAGTTGTCTAATTTGTCAGCTGGGTATCATCAGTGAATTTTCATTCTATGGACTTGTTATTTGGCATGGGCTGGTAAAGTACTTTAGTCTCATAGATATTCAGGCTGAAGAGCACAACAGCATCTGAAAACTGTTTCATTATCAACTATAGATCACTGTCTTTGTGTGCCTGGAATGAACAATCATTAGCAAAAAGGGTTTCTTGAATGATTGTATGAAAGTATTTTATCCATGCATTCAAGGAGAAAAGGTCAAAGAAAGAGCTACCCAATTGATACCTGATGTACATTCTCTTCTTCTGACCCTGCAGAGCCTGTAACAATAGACAAATGAAGAATAGTCAAATGGCAAATGCAGCTGATGTTGTTGCCATTGTAAAACACCTATTCTGCAACCCCAGCATGTAGTGTAACTGCTTAAGCTGATCGTCTTGAAAGAACAGTCCTTATACATCCTTCTTGAGGATTTCTATTAATTAAAATAACAATTTGATGACAAAATTGCTCTGTGCAGAGAATAAACAGCAGAACAACATCTGTCATGATTAGCCTGCCAGAAACTTGCATAATGGAGTACTAATGAGATCAGCTGAACTGGTGAATATTAAAGGAAAATATTAGAAAGATGCATTTAGGAATGTTGCTATGTGATCTGTATAATTGCAACACAACTGTGACCTGGATTATTGATCTTTGCAGGTTATACAGCCTTCCTTCCTTCCTTCCTTCCTTCCTTCCCAAAAACAGTACTGATCTCAAACACTTGAATTTTTACAATTGTATAGAATACTTGGCTATCCCTGGATTTTAAACAGCCACCTTGAAACTTAAAGCACAGGCAATGCAACTTTCAGGTCTTTCATCTTTCTACTGCTGATTTATGTCTCATTTCCCAATGTGGTTTATATTTTGAAGAGTAATCTATTCTGAGCTTCATCACCATAAATGACAGCTAAGTGACAATCAGTTGTTGCTACCAAGGACCTATGTGGCTCCAGGCCTTTGTATGTTTGAGAACTACAATTACTATCTATCTAGGTCAATGAATACTTTGCTAATTGTTTTGAGGTCATTCCAATTAAAAACAGTGAAAGCTGACCACTATTTCATTTGAAATATTATCAGGTTTTTTTCTCTATATATTTACGATAGTAGCACTATCAATGGAAAATATATAACTCCAGTGTTATTTTCTTCTATGAAGGGAAACACATTGTCCTACTAAGGCACTGGATTCATCTATTCAGAGTATTATTAAACATGGCCTTGACTGGATTGTAATCTCTTATTTTAAAAAGTGAGAGAACTGATGCTTTGATTATGCCAGTTAAGTTGTGTGCATGTTGAACTTATATGGCAGGAATTTTAATATGAGGCAGAATGAATATAACAATATAACAAGCTTAAGAAATTATTGCTGGGCATAACAGATCAACAAGATGTAGTTTTTAAAATGGAGGATTGGGGTTAGGAAATACAAAGATAAAAGACTAATACAGACTAAGAATAATTTTTAAACTAAAGAAGAAAAAAGTTTTAAAAAAGTACAGAGGAAAAAAAGAAAAAAATAAGAGAAAAAAGCTCTTCATACTCTTCTGGAAGGCCAGGAACATTAGGGCCTTCTATTCTATAGAATATAATAATTATTCTCATACCACCTAGTTGAAGCAACTATATAAACTATTCATCAAACCCCATACAAATATAAATAAATATGGCCAGCTAATCACATTCAAAAGTACTGTCTTGGTTGCCTTACAGAAGAAAGCAAGGAGAAGGTATACTATAGCACAGGGCACTGTAGAAGGACTGTCTCTGGGCCTAGGTCCCCTTGACGTGTTATAGGGAAGGTAGTAAGCATTTAGTCCTTATATGCTAACAAATTCTACCTGGAGGAAGTGGTCCAAGCATATTTGATTGCATTTGGAAGCCTATTGTACACCACCCCTTAGTAGTCCACTCAAGCTGTCAAAACATTTGATAGCTAAAAATATATGCAGCATTCACATAAGGATTAGCAATTAATGAGTTTCTGGAATGGGAGACTTTTTCATCTTCTACAATAAAAACAGAAAAGGCTTATAAAAGCTTAAAGTCCAACATTATCATATATGGAAGTTTATGTGGTGAGAAGTGTATTAGTCTCTGAAGTGATGAGAGCCAGTTTGATGTAGTGGTTAAAGGCATTAGGTAGAAACTGGGAGATTATGCACTGAATGACTTTGGGCCAATCACATTCTTTCAGCCCTAGGAAGAATTTAATAGCAAACTTCTTTTGATAATGTTTCCAAGATAATTGCATGATGATAGAGTTGTTCCCAGCTACTGACAGTACAATGTACTGCAACCTAAGTCTTTCTCTATTGGGTTTTGTGGGAGATTTTATTAAATGCTCTGATGAAGAGTATTATGTCCACCACATTCCTTGGGTAACTAAATGGATACTTTATCAAAAAAGGAAAACAGTTGGCTTTGGCATGTCCTGACAAGTAATACTTTTTCCCTGCTTCATTACAAACCCAACCTCTTAATAATTCATTCCAAAGTTTTGCATAAAATAATGTATAATCATATTGTAACTTTACAGTTGTGTATTATTGGTAGAGAACATACAAGTGTGTGTAAGAAAGTAGGAAAAGGAAATAAAGCTTAAATTTGTAATCACTGTATATAACAGTATCATCAGCATTAATAAAACCACCTCTCATGTCAGGGAGAAAAAGAAGAAAATCCCACTTAGTTCAAATTACTCTTTGGTAAGAAGATACACGCTGAACCCTAAATTATCTTTTGTAGTCTGGTTAACAATGATTGTCCATATCTCAAAATTCTGCCCTCTGCTGGATGGAATCAGAAATGTTAAATTATATTATGAATATTTGTGATTGGGAGCTGAAGGCTGTGTGCTCTAAAGTAAGAGAGTTCATAATCTATTTTGTTCTAGTCAAGATTACCTTATGTACTATTTCTTCTGTTTGTGCATCTAATACCTATTTAATTATTGTCAGTTGTCTTTTCCCATTACTTGTATTATGGATCGTTTCCACAGCATTTCAACATTATATTGTATTTATAGTCCTAGAAAAATTTTGTAAAAGAAAATATTTTGGAAATTTAATATTTTGAAAAAAAAGAGACTGCTCAGTTAATATTAAACATCTTTTGGTATAGTTGATGCAACAATAGTTACTGTGGGCAACTTGGCCAGCCATATAAATCTATTTAATATATAAATCAAACTAATAAAACTAACCAAATATGTTCCATATTTGAGGCTCTATGCAAGAGAGATACTATTTGACAATCCAGAGAATCCTAGACACCAATGTTGTAAATCTACTTGATAACTGTCACCACTTGCCTGGTCCTTATCTTGTAATCATTTGGTAGCCCTGTTATTATCACAGACATGGGTTTTTGGTTTTTTTTTTTTTGAGATTTTCAATGGCAAATAGGTCAGCCTTCCCTCATCCTAGTGCTACCAGGTGGCTCAAGCAATAGCTCCATTTGCCTAAAAATTCAGGCACCTGAGGTCTATATGTTCCGCAGGGCATCCTCTTTGGAAAAGGCTGCATCATCAGACCTAAAGAGCATCCAGTAGCCTCTATGGCAGTGTTTCTCAATCTTGGCAACTTTAAGATGTTTGGACTTCAACTCCCAGAATTCCCCAGCCAGCTTTTCTGGGAGTTGAAGTCCAAACATCTTAAAGTCACCAAGATTGAGAAACACTGTTCTATGAAATGGTAAAGGGGTGCTCTCTTTATAGTTTTACAGATACTTCATATTACATGAAGGAATGGTAGACTACTACTTTGTTACTGGTATCAGATTACATAATTTGTTATTGTGATATGCTAAATACACTGTGTTTGAACTGGTTTTTAAAAAGTGTTCTTTGCAAAACTGGGATGGTGATTATCCTAGGAGGTTTCAGCATTTCTTTTCTTTACTGTCCCCTATTTCCCTTCCCTCCCAGAATGGGTATATATCCCAGGTTAATGTCTATGGAGATTCTCAGTCTGGATAGGTCCTGGTTGATGACATTTCAAGTTAATGTTTGGTATATTTCCTGAAGTTCAACTGCAATCTACAGTTTTGGGTGCCACAAGCCTTCCAGCCCCCCCGTTTGTTGAACATTTGTAGCTTGGTGTGCTGTTCAAATCAAACCAAGTAGCAAATCAGATCAGGGCTCGCTGCAGTATCTAAACGTGTCTCTACTATTTTGACCGCAAGACTGTAAGTTTGCTACCCATCTGGAAACCGGCTGGGAAGTTATGCGTGCCAGCGTTAAGAATGCCGGACCAGGTCGAAATTCCATTCAGTTGGAATTCGGTTCAGATCGGCGGAACTTCCCAAAGAGTTTTTCGCCCTCGATTTGATTCTGTCGGTTTACCGAGTCATTTCTTCCTATTTTAATCTCCGCTGCCGAGTCTTTTCTTTTCGCCTGATTCGCCCCCCCCCCTCTTTTTTTTAAACTCTTAAACCCAGCCGAATTCCCTGCTACTCGAGGCTCCTCGAAATCGGCGTCCTTCGACGTGACTCCCGACGACCATTATTAAAGCCTGGCGTTCATAACTGGATCGTTCCGCGTTTCCTTCGGCGCTGCTTCGAATCCTAACCGGTCCCTTGAATCAGAGGTGACCGAGGAGGAGACAAACTTCGGAGTCCCCCCCCCCCATGCAGGCTTGAACTGCACTTCACATCAGGCCAATGCCAAAGACCCGCCCGCTGGCCGGCTGGGGATGGCAGGGGGCGGGGGGTTCTCCTGGGGTCCAGCCTCCTCCCTCGCTCAGAAATTGGAAGGCTCCGGAGCCGTGGCTCACATTTCCACTAATCCTCCTCAGGAGACGGGATTTGAGCGCGTGCCTCCGGAGGGAAGCAAGGGAGCCCCGCCGAGCAGCGGGAAGAGCTGCGGGGGGCCTCGGTCCGCGACCAAAGCTTTTCCTCAGGAGTCGCACAAGCTCCCCGTCGGGGCCTTTCCGTTTTGGCGCCCGGGCGATTCCGCGCAGCTCCCCGGACGCGCGTTTTATGGCGCTAGGACCCAGGCAGAGCGGAGCGAGTTCCGAATGAGGCTGCGGCGACCGTGTGAAAGTGAATGGCTGGGGTGCGTCGGGAAAGTGGCCACGGAGCAAGGCGCGTTAGGATCCCTGGCGGGCTGGGCAACGGCGCGTCCAGCAGCAGCAGCAGCCCCTAGGGGGTCTCTCTCCACCTGCCCGCGGCCGCAGCGCTGAGGTAAGTGAGCCCGCCGGCGTTGCGAGGCAGAAAGTCCGAGGACCGGGCGTCCTGGCGGGAATAGCGGACTCCTGGGTTTCTTTCCTAGGCTCCAGGGCTGGGGGAAAAAAAAAAATTCGCGGTCGCGTTAGTGGGGCACCAGCCAACTCTGAACCTGCCACTTCAAGCGGCCAGTTCCGATGGCTGCTGCCACTGATTATAGCCAACATTTGGGTGGAAGATCTTGAGTGTCTGCCAGCGGGAAAGTCCATCTCCCGTAACCTTTCCAGGAAGACATCTGGACGTGGACTCCGATAAGCAGCTCTGTCCCTTTGGGGGCTTTACTTTGTTTTCAGTGGGAGCAAGCTCTCTCTTCCCCCCCCCCCTCCACGCCGCCGCCCCCAGTCCTTTCTACTTTTTAATCACATTAGACATTAATCGGGTTGCATTTCTGCAATCAGGGTCTCCCCCTTTCCCCCTCCCACGGCCCCCACCCCCCAAAAAACTCTTCTGCTTTCTTGCCTAGCGAAAGGATGGAAAGTGAGAGCGCTGCTCGCTGTTTCTTGTTTGGTGATCCAAGCTGTATTTTTAGAAGAGACAGGGAGCAAAGAGGTGCGATCGCTTGAGAGAAGTTTCTCTTGTTTTCGTAGCCTGTCGGAAGTTTACGGGTCCCCCCCCCCCCCAAAGGATGTATAAAATGAAGGACAAGAACATCCACTGGAAAAGAAGAAAGCCACCATATGAAGGTCTGTAGGAGATCACTGGGAGCTGAGCATGGCTATTGACAATATCAGGGATCCACTGAAATTATGCCAGAGGATGGAAAGGCTGCAGGATGGAGTAGAAATGAAACAATACTGTTTCTGGTGCACTTTCAGGGTAAATTTTGATGCTGAAAGTGGCTTAGTAGTTTCACAAATAACATGCCTTAACTACACTGGGGAGGAAAAAAGGTTGATCTAAAGCTTATAGCTATTTCCTACTGTTGATCATTATCAGTGTGTAATATCAGCATTTTTGTCAATTAGTGAACAAATTAAAATAAAGCACACATACATGTAATATTGTGAATAAGACAATAAGGTGACAAATTTTGCTACCACTTTAAAACCAACAATCAGAAAAGTAGAATAAATTATTGTTGTTCCTGGCTGTGACCCCATTCTGTGGCATTTGAAGATCCACTCTGCTTTATTTTTACTATAACTAACTGGCTTATATTGACTAAATCTTGGTCATGTCAGTGACTATTCTCATTTCCTATTATTCCCTATGGATTTTTCAATTTTTTAAAAAATGTTTCCAGTGGACTTCCTGTTTCCTTGTCCAGTCTGAAATTTGCACAGATAATTTATAAATAGTTGTATGCTTGCTTGTCAACCTGGTTTTTTCAAACTCACTACTTGGAAAGTTGAAAACTATATTAGTTAAGCTACTCATGTAGTCTAATATTTTAGACCAGCTGAGAACATAACTACATTTGAACTTCTGGTTGTTAAAATGTGCTAATATTGCTTTTTTTAAATGAGAACTTCATTTTTGTGAATAACTTAAAGTTGCCTTGTTATTAAAATGTTTTCAGTGTAGGTATAACTAACTAATATACATTATAATATATTTCTATGGCTTTAGGAAGGCCTTCTTATATAAGTTAAATGAACATGAGAATCATGTCATTAGGGTCCATAGAATTCTTCTTGAAAAAGAGCTTACAAATCTTATCTCATTCTTGTGATAGAGGGATGATAATGAGCAAAGTTATTTGAATCTGTCTAAATCATTGCTAAAAGATCTGGGGAACATCTGGAAACATTGTTGAGCAATACAGTCCTTTTCAAAGGACTATAATAAGTGTTCAAAACCTGAGAAATGCAGAGAACTTGCCCTAAAGGGACAGCACAAAGTTTGGTGCTTCTACTATTTTGTGCTTTCACCAAGTTATTATATGAATACAAGTAGCAACTCTAACTTGAAAAAAAGTCATTCATTTTATTTGCTTTAATCTGTTAGACAGTGTAGCTTCTGTATGAATAGAAAATGCATGATTACACTGTTACTGAAATTAAACTCATATGTGGATCTGAATGCATATTAGTACTATTGTTTAGATTTCACTTGAAATTTGGTATATTTAAAGCTTCATCTTCTGAGTCTAATATACACATTTACAAGTCCTAGAAAAGAAATGCATTTATTACAACTAAATCATTTAATTTTGTTGCCTTCTGGCTATATTGTAATCACTAACTTTTTGCTTAGCAATCAAAAGCTAGCATGCATAGAAAGAATGAAAAACAGCCTTGATCATATAATGTTAGCCCAATCTTGGGAAATGTAACCCTCCCATATCATATTTTCTTTAAAAAAACAAAAACAAATAAAAATAATGTCCTTGTCTACTTTGTTGTTAAAGCAATGGTGACCTCTACTGGAAATCACCACATAACCCTGTATATGCCCTCTGTAGTAATCTGATGAGTGTTTCTGAAACAATTCATGCTTAACAACTTCCATTTAAAGCAGATATTAAACAAATCAATCAAATTCTAAATTCCACTAAAATTACTACGTTTTGTGTCTGCCAGAATGTACATGGAATCATGCTGCTAAAAAATTGAAACAAGCCAAAACTAGATTACCTCTGTAGATACGTTTTTGGTTTATGCATTTGAGTTGTGGCTCAGTTTATGTATGAGATCTAAAGTTCAACTATATTTTCTACCAGGAATCCTTGTGATTCTTCATAGTCAAGGAGTAACTGTAACAATAAAACAAAGTATCAGGGGGAAAACTCTTTCCATGCGAATAGCTCATTTTTTAGATAAAAATATTTCATTTTTATTGTACATTAAAAATTGAAAATTGGGTTCTAGAATTAATTCATTGCTAGGAGCAGGGGGAATACCCACACTTTGTTCTGGGAGGCTAACAAAGTAGATATGCAATAGAGTTCAGGAAATTAAAAGAAAATGGTTATAAAAGAAAGTCTGCCATTTCAGTCAGTTTCCATGCAGTGACTATTGAGTTGGATGTACCACTAGTTCATCTGTCTGATATTATCTTTCTGGCACCTCTTGTCTGTGTAATGAGATGTCTTTTTGGCCCTCTGATAGTGGCATATGTGGCATTTAGTTGGAACCAAAGTCAGTATCATTTCCTTTCTAAGACGGTGGCAGAATGCTTTAGTCTGTCACTTCCCAAAGAATGGTTAAACTCAATTGTTAAAAATTCTAAAATCTGAGATCCCTGATTCTTAACTCATGTTATCAGTGTATTATATCCAGTGTGGCATGATCAGTATATACTATGGTTGTGTGCCTTATCTTTAAGGTCCTTTTAAATAAGGATGGGGGAATTTTATTTGCTTCTCATTTTAATGCAAAGATATCCAGTATGCACTTCCCAATCTGATCTATGGACAATGAAGCAGAAAGAACCTTTGATATAACTCTATATTTTGAAGTTTGTGGTGCAGTTTGCCATTCAAAAATTATATCTGATGATCAATGCATCACATTTATTCAAATCCCTTTTTGAACTAGCTACAGGTATTAATGAATGATATTGAGCTGCAGAATTAATTATTCCTGGCATTTTATCGCCTACAATTTATCTTGGAAAATTTGATTTTTCTTATTCTTTTTCTTTACATTCAGAATTAGACAAATAGGATTATATATTTGTATTTTTCATATATATCTATATCAACATAAAACTGTAAGATATAATATAATTAAATTATATCATTTTCATATATTTGAAATGTCATAATATTAAGATGATCCTAAACAACCTGTGATTTATAGGATCACTGTTTCATATATATTTCCTTATCTAATGACCAGTGGAAATGGTAACATTCCTGCTGGCTTCAACGATAGCTGACTGTTCTCCAGCAACCGATGATAGGACAAGTCTACATAGCCTCTGGAGTGCTAAGGTGAAATATACCAGCCTACTGAACCTCTGAGTGGCAGTGCAACAGAATTGAAATGATCACCAATTTGCCAGATTTAATCCCTCAGGAGTCATGAGTCCAGATGCTGGAAACATTATGTTAAATTAGCCCCAGTTCAAAAAGTATTGCTTTATAAGCAGCCAGTTAAAGGTTACAGACACAAGAGTTTTAATACTGTATAGACTGACCACTTTGAATGTATTATTATTGCTCCAAATCAGAAAATTTAGTTGACTATTTTTTTAAAAAGTATACAATTTTCTGAATATATTCTTTTGTACATTTTTCATTTTATTACTATAGTTTTTTATTTTAAAAATATGATGCAGAATGAATAAATATAGCTAAATCATTTCTCACTGAATGATTTGCAGCTGTACTTGGTATATTTTAGTATTAACCACATCGAAGATTAATTTCCTTTTCTCCAGAGAATGAAACATAGAATAGAGATTGTGTAGTATGCTTAATTGTGAGCAGAGATGCATTATACAGAGATATAATTTACAACTTGTGTATTCTGCTTAATTGTGAACAGAGATACATTATACAAAGATACAATTTACAACTTTTCTGTCTATAAGTGAATAAAGGCATAAACACTTTGGAATTATTTTAGTTGAATTAGAAAGTGAAAGCTAAATATATAATTATTTCTAACTGAAATGCAATGTGAACTCTCTAAACACTGGTTTGAGAAATATTGAATTTTTATAGCATGATGTAAGAGTAAAGTCATAGAATAAGATATGTAGGAGAAAATTTGCAAGTAGTTGCAAACATGTTTATTGAAACAAGCCACTGAATTTAGCATGGCTTTTTTATGGTGAGTTTGGTTAAGATTGCTTTTTTAAAATAACATTAAGCATACACTTTAAGCAAATATTAGCTTCTGTTGTCTAAAATGTATTTTGGTTGTGGATTTAACAGTTTTTTACAAGAAAATTACAAAACAATTAAAGACCAATAGCAATTTAATTACTAGAGAAGTTCTGGTGTTTCCTTTCTTTACTGATGTCATTTTATGCTTTTAAATGTTATCTATGCAAAAAGATACAAAAGAAAAATATAGAAGAAAAAAATCACAAAACTATATTTACCAAGTGTACTTAATAAATCCTATCCTTACATAAATGACAGTAGAGTGAGCCAATTTGTCAATAGTCTTCAAATCAAGATTCCAAAGATTAAGTCTTTAACTGAATACCAGAAAACAGTAAATTCATCAGATTCTTCTAAGTCTTACGAAGACTGAATATCAATCAAATCTTGTACATTTTGGGATAAATTGTAAAAACCAATACCTTCCAATTTCATTAACTTTCTGTTTCTTTCCAGATATTAATATACTCTATAGTTCAAAATATTGCAGGGACAAAATTAATATGTGAAATCCAAAAGGTTGTCATGTTAAAAACAAGAACTTATCATATTATCTACAGTTGCATTTTGAGCACCATAGTTCTAAAATGTCTCTCTGTATTCTCCAACATTTAATATATTTAACAACAATTTATACTATCTATTTAAATATATTATTTTATAATAGATGTATTCAATTCTTTATTACTAGAGGGAATTCTGAAGCATTTAGAACAGTGTTTCTCAACCTTGGTGACTTTAAGATGTTTGGACTTCAACTCCCAGAATTTCCCAGCCAGTTTTACTGATGTCTTATACAATACTTTAACAGAAGATATTGCCCCTTTGCACTGTCTAGCAAATATTATGTGTTTAGATGATATGCACTAAGGATCCAAAGCTCAAATAGAAGGGGTTTCTGAGGCGTGCCCGCTTGTACTATTGTAAAGAAGCTATGTGCTTCCATAGCTAATGTTGTAGCCATTCCAGTGGCTACAGTCCCAGAAAAATTCATATTGAAGTTAAGAAGATGCTGTTCTCTCTTCTTACATTGCAACTTCTCAGCTAACAAAAATGGCCATCTAATTATTTGATTTGATTTATGATATCTACTCTACATTTGACTTCAAAGTCCTCCAGAAGAATAACTGTGTTGCTCTTTTCAGGTTTGAAATTTTCCTTCATGTCAATTTTGTTTTGTGTTTCATGATAACATTAGAAAAAATATATCATGGTTAACCCTACATACATACATACAAACATACATACTATATGTACACACACACATAACATACATACATACATATTAGGATTCTCACACCTTAGTGTCTACTGCAAGATATTAAGGCTGCCAGGAGTAGTTTAAATTGTAGAGTAATTTGCATCATTTTTACATAGAGTATAGTATGACTTTGATGTTTTTAAATTAAATGAAACTCAGCTGGAATCAGTAAGGCTACATCAGTATTACTAAAAAGGTGACTGCATTTTAAATTTACTCACAGACTTGAAAGGCCACTTAGTTCAGATCCCATTCCTGGAAAGCATGATACAATTCCTGTTTGAATAGATCCACAGATAAAAGATACTGTTGCACCTCTGACTACCCAAGTGTAATGTGAACTGCATGTCCTATTAGGACATTTCTCTGTAAATTTAATTTAAATCTGTCCTCTTATAAATTAAGTAGATTTGATTCCTTGGCAGAGAAGTCTTTATTTTTCTTTGGGGAGAAAACTGCTTCCATACCTTGTTTTAATCTTCTACTCTAAAGTTTTGCTGTTCCCTCCTGTTGTCTGTAGAACTTATTTTCTGACTACTGTCAGTTTTTGTTACTCTTCTGTGAACACTATATCTACTGTTTTCTCCAGTCTGTGTTGGCCTTTGCTATTCAACATCACCAAGGGATCATGGTCAAATGTTTGTCTATACGTTTCTTAAACTCTCTTACTTAGATATAAAATTACGTCTGTGTACTTTTGTTAGATTTAATATGATATGGGTTTCAAAATGGAGCTTAAAATGTAGTTAAAATATGAAATTATTTAAAAGCGCTCCCATTCCAAAGGACATCATAACAACACTTGTACAAAGTCTAGGCTTCTTGGAGGTTTAGTTAAATATACTGTATATGGGGGAGTGTTTCAACAAATTGAAGGAAGCTGTCTGGCATCTTTTAAATCTTAATTTAAATGGTTTGTGTTAAAAATTCTTATCAAATGAAGACTAACTTTGTAGGCAATAAAACTGTAAAATATTTTAAATAATATATAAATGTTGGTAACAAACAATATTTTGAAAATCTAGAAAAACTATGTCCTTGGATTGCTCTGTTTCTGTTTTTCCATCTGTATGTGTCAGTGTTCATTTTAACCAACTTCTTTATGAAGAAAGAAATATTTGCATCCCAGGACATATTCTTTCTTCTCTCTCCAAAAAGATTCTGACTTTATGGTATTACTCGATTTATAGGAAAAGGGGCCCTTTGGCAAGTAGCCATATCAAATTCCACATGATTACTCTTTCCAGATTATTTAACCAAACCTGGAAAGGATAATATGCCTTGTAAGAATATATTCTGATTAAATTGCTAGAACAGTGGACAATCACAGTCCACATTCTGTATATTGTCTTGGTTTATGTGGTATCCAAGTTTCCAAACAATAGTTGTATTAACATGAATTCCAAGGAGTTTCTTTTAAAACAGCAAATTATCTACATAATTGTTTAGTAAAGTTTCCACTATTCAATATTCTTAAAAGTGAACATTTAAAAATTGTCAGTGGGTGCCTTGAAAGGAAAAATATGATTATGATGGCATTCCAGAATTATTTACCTTGCCTAAAACTTGTTTCATTAATGATAATTTATTCAAAGTTTGTATAATACAATTAAGACAGAATTTTGTGTCCAACATATATAAACCATCCTGTTCTATTAAAATTGATGCTCATACAGTTACAGAATAATTCTTTGGAAGCCAAATTGAATAATCTGTCCTGTGATCAAGCATTGCTGTATGCTAATGTTGAAGATTGTTTAAAACACAGGCAATTATTAGGTGTGCATTGCATAATTACTTTTCATAATAAATCTTTCCTTCCAACATGGTGTAAATACTTTAGGCTAGTAATACTGGATAAACAGTAAATATATTTACTGATAGAACTTATTTGATTATAAGAGCCATGGTGGTGCAGTGTTAGAATTCAGTACTGCAAGCTACTTGCAATTTGCTGCCTGCTAGCTGACTGCAATTTGGCAGTTCGAATCTCACCAAGTTCAAGGTTGACTCAGCCTTCCATTATTCTGAGGTCAGTAAAATGAGGACCCAGATTGTTGGGGGCAAAATGTTAACTCTGTAAACCATTTAGGGCTGTAAAGCACTATGAAACAGTTTATAAGTCTAAGTGCCATTGTTATTATAAATATGGAATATAAATCAAAAAAGTAAATAAACAATAAGCAAATGACAGAAATTATGCCTTAAGATAGAAAATACCATAGTGTTATTCTCAGTGAATTTCCATCACAACTTGGGGTTTGGAAGTCCTATTACAATTCTTGTTTTAATAGAACCAGTATTCTTCCTTTTTCTTGTAGGTGCAAGCATAACAAAAAAAATCACAAATAAGATGCCTGAGAAATCCCAAACTATTGCTGGGAAACTGTAGTTCTCATTGGGGTGAAATAAGCTCAGAATAAATCATAGCAAATCAGAGCTACTGTTTAGCTTCTGTAATTCCTACGGTAAGAGTCACTATCCTGCTGAAGAAAGTGGCTTGTTAGTTTCAGATCATCTGGTCTCTTGGCTCCTACCTGAAGGAAAAAGGAAGGAAGGGTAGGGAGGCTTCATCCAGGTTTAGTTGGTGTGCTATTTGGACCAGAATTTCTTACCAATGGAATCTCACACCTTCATCACAATAGGTTGAATTACTGTAGGATATGTTGGGCTAAGTTGGAAATGAGCTCAAAGCTGCAGCTCATATAGAATGTGGCAGCCAGTTTAATGAGAGTATCTGACCAACTAATACTAACCCTTGAGACACTGCATTTGTTATCACTGTGCCTCCAGGCCTGCTAAAAAGTTTCGTTTATTGCCTTTAAAGCCCTGTGAAGTACAGTACTGAGAAATATCAGGCAATACCTTGCCAAGAAAAATTTACCCATCCAGTCCAAAGATCTAGATCTGTCAGACATACCCTGCTTTGTGGAGTTCCAAAGGGCAGAAAACCACCAATAAATCTCCTTTGTCATATCTCAACCATAGAGTCTGGTAGCCCAAACTTGCTTGTTTATAATAAGAAAGATTAAAAACAATTTTGCTTGAACACTCTTTCAGAGTGTTAGTAATTCTTAGGAGCCTTTGGGCATGTATTCTTATTTTGGAAAGGGTGGATGTTTTAGCTTATGGTAATGACTGAGAGGCAAAAGAAGAAGAGGACAGTAGAGAATGAGGTGGCTGGATAGAGTCACTGAAGCAATCGGCGTGAACTTAAATGGACTCTGGGGGATAGTAGAGGACACGAATGTTGTCCATGGGGTTGTGATGGGTAGTGACTTCGCAACTAACAACAACAAAAGACTGTCCATCTCACTCACAGAATCTATAGCCGATCAGGGCTGAAGTAGGCCATGTATACTGAAAATACATAAACAATAGTGAAGAAAACAGATTTATTATTTTAGTACTGAGGATGATTTGTGAATAGTGCGTATTTTTGTTATAAGATTGCCAATCATGTATTTGAGTTCTTGCAAAACTTTTAAGTGAACTAGTATCCATCCAGCAATTAGTCCTTTGTGGTTTGTCAGTAAAGACTCAAAGTTCACCTCTTGTAACTTCAAATAGTCACAGTTCTTTCTCCTCTTTTCTTTAAAAATACCTTCCTTACATGACTCATGTACACAACTTTACTTTCCTGGTTTTTGTTTTTGTTTCAAATTTTAGAAATAAACTCCTTTTTGCTTCTAAAAGACTTTCTTGGCATATAATAATAAATTTGTCAAAAGCAAAATAATAATGTGCTAGCAGTAGATGCCACTGATGTCAATAGTATTAAGCACAGAATTGGCTATTTTCTTTCTGCTGTCCCAGTTCAACTATAGTTTTGCTCATAGTTAGTTATCAGAAAATGCACTGACTTCCAACTGAACACGTTGAGGCAAAGATACAGGAATTCACCCAAGAGCAGATATAGTGATTTATTTGGCTGTGCTTTGAGGGATTTTCCTCTGTCTTATTTAAATGTGACAACTGTTAAAAATGAATGAGTATGTCTTTCTTTCTCACCAAAATTTTTCTTTAACATTGAAGTGTAATAAACATGACTACAACTTGCAACCCAGTAGTGGGTCATTTATTTTGTTTTTACTTCTATGACAGGTTACAATTTAGAGCTATTATTTTTTGAAGCTTATTTGTTTTCGCAAAGAAGTAGTAACTGTTTGGAAAACTGATAAAAAAGTAAACTCTCATGAAGGAATTAGTGAGTTTTCTTGTATAAAGAGTGAATTACTGCAATGACATTTTCATACTGCACGAAATGCATTATTTTTCTTGCTTTTTTGAGTATTATAAATAGTATTGCAGCTGTTCATAATTTTGTTTACCTTTATGGATCTCATTATATTTTTCATCTTATATTTATATTGTATTATTATATTATATTTATAATATAATACATTATATTTTTCAACTTTATATTAATCAAAGATTTTTGAATAGACAAAGAGAACTACTGTTCTCTTATATGCTATTGCTTGCTTTCTATACAGCCAGCTGAAATAAAAGTTGAGAAAATTAAGTACAAGTTGTAACACATTGTTGGTCATTCTTACTTTCAATATTTAGACACAAAACATTATCCTCATTTTACATTATAACATAATGAAGAGGATTGTAAATGCTATGTTTATGGTGGGAGTATGAGAGAAGTAAACAATGAAATTTTTTTGGTAATATTAGGGCTAGATTTCATTTAATCTTTTCCCCCTGATCTCATTGAAAGAAAGAAGGCTGCTTCTTTCTTTCTTTCTTTCTTTCTTTCT
>JAEANM010007736.1:0-17513 GCA_017656035.1 Myanophis thanlyinensis | reverse complement strand
AAACCCGCCCGGACGCCCCGGACAGGACGTAAAAAGAGGACATGTCCGTGCAAAAGAGGACGGTTGGTCACCCTATTCTAGTCCCATCTTGGGCACTAAGCAAGCTGGGTAACCTTGGGATAGTTACCTTCTCTCAGCTCCAAGGAGGAGGCAATGACAAATCACTTCTGAAAAACCTGGTCAAGAAAACTGCAGGGATTAATCCAGGCTGTCTCACCTTGAAAGTGAGGTGTGATTCCCAAGGCACTCTAACCGGCCTAGTAAGGCTACAAAAAGGGGTAGGGCAGGTTGTATTCTATCGCCATCCCTTTTTAACTTTTATATTAACCCCCCATATCAATCTTTTAAAGAACCCTGACCTTTATCCTCCCAACATAGCACAGTGTAAAATCCCGATTCGCCTATATGTCGACAATGCGGCTATCATCTCTCAAACCCCATAGGATTGAAGAGTGCAATTAAGGCAACACTAGCATTCTGTAGACAGAATAAGTTGGTCCTTAACTTTTATTAATTGAAAATTTTAGTTTTTGCAAAAAGACCTAGCCAATATGCCTGGAGAATGGAAGGAAATAACTTAGATCAGGTAAGGCCATTTAAATACCTGGATGGTTTTCCACTCACAAGGTACATGGAAGGCACACCTGGATCATATATTGCAAGCAGCCTATAGGTCCTCAAATGCAATTAAACATTTCTTTTACACAGGCAGAGGACAATTAGTACCTGCCACCTTAAAACTTTTTAAGGCCAAAACACTGGCACAAATTCTTTATGGGGCACAAGTAGGAATCCTTGCAAAGAATGCTCCATTTGAAGTTGTACAGACAAAATTTCTGGGAGCCATTCTAGCTGCACCAAAAGGGAACATCAAATGCCCAGTTAAGAATTGAGACAGGCATGCCTCAGATTCAGGTAAGAGGCTGGAAGATGATGATTATTTATTGACTAAAAATGCATTGGCTGATAATTTCCCCTCTCCCTGGAATCAGGCAATAAACCACAAGCTGAACTTTTATGGGCTCTCCCCGCTATTCTTATTATCCCTAGGCTTTGACCAAGCAAAGCAAGTATTAATCAACAGGTTGAAGGATATGGAGTTCCAAGAAGAACTAAACAGATTTCCTCTCCATAGTAGGGATAGAATCAAACAGGGTGTATGGGAATCAGCAAGATAGTTAAATGACCTGATATTCCCAAAATATAGAATAGATTTCTTCAGAGCCAGATTTAACATTCTCCCTTCAGTACTCCTCCAGGGCAGGTATAAGAGAACTCCAATAGCAGCACACGTATGTACAGTGGTACCTCAAGATAAGAAATTAATCCGTTCCAGGGTGGCCTTTGTATCCTGAATTTTTCGTATGTTGAAGCAGCCCATTCAGCCAAAACGTGGTTTTGGCTCCCCCCTCAGGCCGACAAGGATTGTGTTTTTCGTATCTTGGAATTTCTTCTTATCCTGAAGCAAAATAGTTTTCGAGAGACCCTTCGTATCTTCGATTTTTCTTAACATGAAGCATTCTTATCTAGAGGTACCACTGTATATGTGGAAAAGGAGTTGTTGAAGATATCTCATATGTTTTATTGCACTGTGAGTTATATAGAGTCTATAGGTCAAGGTACATTTTACCATTATTAGAGAGACTACCTGAGAGGGCAGACAATTTTTTATGTAGGCTTTCTCCTCCAGAACTCAAACCTAGCCACCTCATGTGCAGTGGCAAAATTATGTGCTGCTGCAATGATCATGAGAAAAAATTTAGTTATAGAAGTATAGATGTTACCTCTTGCAGACATAACAACCTTGTATAACCAGATTATAATTGTACATATACTTGTCTGATCCCCACTCATGTATTTTATCACCACAGAGGTTATTATCCACTTTTAATGTTAATACTATTTTAACACTTTTTTAAAGTAGATGTTTGTCTATTGCTGGTCTATGTCCATAATAAAGTTTTATTCTATTCTACTCTTTCAAAGGCTATGTAGAAACATATACTGAGGTTTGCAGAATAAAAATTAACCGATACCTAGATGGTCAAACCGGTCCAAAATGATTCACAATGCTTACCAACATCCTCCTCCTTAATTCCCTAGGGATTATTTTGATTACCTTGCCCTAGGATTCAGGAAACAGGTACTTCATGTCCAAGTGAGTTGTCCACAAATTGCCAAATCTTTCCTTCCATGCAGGTTACTCTGTGGCTTTGGGGGAGTTTAATGAAGACTCAACATCACCAGGTAAAATAAATTTATTTTTCTTCTGGAATGGAATAGGTTGGGACCAGCAGAGTTAGGAACAGATGTGCTTCCTGGATGTTTTATTGTTTAGTGAACTTTATGCTCTTTTTGGCAGGAATTTAAAATGAATATTTTAATGTTCACATCAGTTGCTTCCAGTAGCATTAGCACCCATAAAACACCCAGGTTTTCAAACAATATCTGTTTAATATCTGATTAAAATGTCTAAGCCTTTCTAATCTTAGTACTGCCCACCCAAAATTCAGGAATTTAGTAGGCAGCAGGATTCAGCATGAATTTCATGCCTAGCTCATGGACAACTTAGCTTGCCAGGTGTTTTGCAACTACTGAGATACTCTTCTGTTTGCAGAATATGTAGTGGGCATTCCTAACATGAGCCTGACAAAAGGAGGGGTGAGTACAAGACACAAGCAGGAGAACTATGAAGGAAGGGGTGGTGTGCCTATTTTGTTTCTTCCAGAGAAAAGAAGTGCAAACCAAACAAAAACAGCTTATTTACTTATCTCAGAGGGATGCATGCATTGGTCAGGTTTGATAATGTCTGACTCCAGTTCCCATCTGCCAAGCCAGCATGACCAATGGGCAAAGACATGGAAATTTTAGCCAAGCAATATCAGGTTTTCATACTCTTGGATATGAAAATACTATATATTCTGGTTTCCTGAAAAATAATAAATAACTGGATCTCTTTGAGAGGATAGAACTTTAATCTACCGGTACTTGACTCTTTGTCCCCATTTCTTATTTTAGGTGGAAATTCTTACCAGGACCTATAAATTCCACATTCTCTGGACTATCTCCAGTGAGCAGGTTAAAAAAAATCTTTTACTCCCATGGTTTTCTTTGCTTCTTCTGACCCATCAATAACCTTCTAGTGGTTCCTTCCAGATATGTTTGAAATGCATGCTAGCTGGGAATTATTTCTTTTGTAATCCTACCTGAAAAGCAAGATGCTTGGAAGGACTTCCTTATATTCTTTTCCCAATTGGACTAGATGGGGAATAACCAGAAGATTTAGATAATAAATATAACCTCCCTGGTGGTGGCACAGTGGTTAGAAGGCAGTACTGCAAGCTACTTCTGTTGACTGCTGGCTGCCAGCTGTTCGGCAGTTTGAGTCTCACCTGCTCAAGGTTGACTCAGTCTTCCATCCTTCCCAGGTCGGTAAAATGTGACCATTTCTTTGATGGGAAGGCAAGCTATCATTGCATCAAGTGCATAAGTTCCCAAGATATTTTATATTCACTTCTTTTCTTTTGCAGGTGGCATCATATTTTGGGCATACAGTGGCAGTTGCTGATATCAATGGAGATGGGTAAGGCCAAAGGAGAGGCCAAAGTAGCCTAAATTTAAATTGGATCTGATGCAGCTTGGGGGGGGCATGGAGTGGTAAACAGCTATTAAATCCACCAAACTTTGGTCTGAAATTAGGGACTTCATCATCTGCATTAATACAAAGACTGTTGTAAAAGCAGGGACTCACTGAGTAGATTCAGAAGCATCAGTGTGCTAAAACTAGCTACTAGGATGGAAATCCAGGGATCATAGGTAATGGGGGTCCTGGACAGGCTCACAAAATATTAATGCTTTAGTGAATATGGGCAAGCCTTGCTAACAAGGGTTGTTGTTGCATGAAAACACCACTCTTCATTTTTTTTCTCATTACCTTTTTTTTTAATTATAGTCAAGGGGTTAGCTGCATAGTCTTAGATGCTGATTTTATTATTTCTACTTTCAAAGAAACCCTTAAAGACAGTTACTGCCAGATCCTATGGTTGTCTAAAAAGGATAAATAAGACCATATAGCCCCAAGTTTACCATTCAACATGAGTACAAGAAGAGGAATGGCAAGAGTGTGAGATTTTTCAGGAAGTTCTTCATTGGTTCATCCCAATTTTATCCAAGTCTTTGAACAGTTGTAGTCCTTACATTAGCCTGGTCTGATGCCCTCCAAACATCTCATTCCTTCCACCAACCTCTTAAACAGTCTGTGAACTGGATGACCATAATAGAAATTTTATTCAAATGCTTCAAAAGAGGGCCAACTAGAATTAAATGCTAAATATTAAGCTATTTTAATGGTTTATGTGACAAGGAGAGACATATTTTTTTAAGTTAGAATTTGTAAATACAATAAGAGTATATTTTAAAAAATGAAGAGAAAATGAAAGGAAAGAAAAACAAAAGGAAAAACAAAAGAGGATAAAGATAATTTTCTAGATTGCAATAGCAGTTAAGTCCTAGTCTATGTGGATCATGTGCTTAGTTTAATATCATAAAGGACAGGCATGAGAGTAGCCATCCAAAGCAATTCTTCTACAGCTTGATTAGCTATTATGATGAATAACCATCATAAAGTTTCCTGTCCCCATTACCAATCCTAACCACCTCCTTTGGTTGCCCTTGTTTCCATCCAGTGACCTTATCTTCTGTCTTTTTAACTTAATAGTCAATTTCGTAGCTAAATCTGGACATTGATCTTAAATCAGAGGTGAAATTCAGCCAGTTTGCACCAGTTCTATAGAACCAGTTATTAGAAGAAATCTCCTTTTGTTTTTTCCCCACTTTGCAGAGTTAATCCTGTAAATATTAACTTTACAGGGTTAATCCTGTAAATAAGGCAGTTGTTTCCAGCCTAATCTTTATTGCTTTGCTCACAGAAACTGCCTCTCCCCTTATTACATTGTAACTTTGGTGAAGTTTAATTCTGTGCTTAGTGTTGTTTAATCCTGTGGCCACGCCCACAGAACCGGTAGTAAAAAAAAACTGAATTTCACCACTGTCTTAAATTAAGATTCTTAATGGTTCATATGGCAAGTAGTTATTTCCATTATATCACATGCATTCTGAACTATCCATTTCGTTCCAACCATCCACCATTCCATTATGAACAATTGCTTCTACAGTCCTGCTAAACTAGAAAAACAGAGCGTATCTGATTACAAAGAAACTTTTGAGGATGTGATGTGTTTTTGTTTCAAGAGCATTTAATTCATAAAATCCTCTTGATTGCATGAATAAAATAGAATTTACTTCTGGGGCCCTGAAGCTACACTCAAATTCTTAGCAGCCACCATAAACTTAGCCAACAATTGCCCTTTTTCTCTGTGTCCTGATCTGCTGATACAAACCAGGGCCTGACAGTGAGCCCCCTTGTCACTACCTCCCTCATCTACACCTCTTTGAGTGGATATTTGGAGGAGCACTGAATGCAGGTCTTTGTAATTTATCCCTAAAGTGCAGCTACAAATGCTAAGTTAACAAAACATTTACATCCTTAAATTACCTATCAATTGACTTGCATTTTTCTTCCCAGGTTTCCTTTTGCACGCAAAGATATTCATGAGCTGATTTTGGGGATCTGCTGCCCTCTGTTGTCAGTTAGATGTTGTTGAAATTTTGGCAAAGGAAATTCTAGTAGCACTGATAAAAAGACGTAATGCAGCAACAATTCTGTTCTTTTTCCATGCACACACACACATATAGAATAGTCTAACACCCTCATACTATTGCCAACTTTTCCATTCATGGTCGTATCCAACACATTAGAAATGGATTGTAATAGTGCCTATTATATTTTTTTCACTCAAATGTACATGCCATGGCGTAAGTATGAGTCTGCAACAATTATTGAAGAAATAGAGCACAATTGCAAAAGAATAGAAAACCGCAATCTAATAACTTTACAGTATTGTAATATGATTTTGCCTAGCTTTGCTGGTCCATAAGCTGTTATAATAGTTTCCATTAGACTAATCAAGATTTAATCAAGCTCATTGAAATCAATTACATTCATGATTAAGCCTGAACCCAACAATGTTACAATCATTTAGTTTTCATCTTTCATATTGTAAAATATTTGTCATTTGGACCCCATTTTCTGTGAACATACATTAATAATATTTTTTAAAATTTCCTCATTGCTATGGAATTAAAGATCAATTAAAGTCATAAAAATAGGGAATCTTTTTATAACTTCCAGCAGTGCTATATCTTATATCTCTTATCATCCTCTATTCCAGGTAAAGATATAATTTATAAAGCAACACTATATATAGTATCCAATTGATTTGTGTTGCCTTAATATATTCATAGAGAGTCAGTTTGGTGTAATAGTTAAAGGCACTGAATTAGAAATTGTGGAGTATGAATTCTCGCAATGACTTAGGCACAAAGGCAGGTGGCTAGCCTTGTGCCAGCCATGCTCTCTCAGCCCTAGAAAGAAGACTAAGAAAGTCACAAGGCTTGTTAATTTTCAGCAGTCAAGACTAGCTCTAAAGTACACAGGCATACACACCAACACTTCTCCAAAGTGCAGAAGCAAAGTGCTTCTTTATTATCTTGTACTGGAAGTATTAATTTAATTTAAAATGGGAACAGAAAAAGCCTAATTTGAGAATGATAATATTGAAGTGACAGGCAGTAGCATCTGTAAAAACACATCTGCCATTGATCCTCCTGTTTGCTCTTTACTGACTACAAAACAACATTATTATGCCAGGGCTTACAGGTATTGATTATTGCCATAATCTCCTTCAAAGCAAGATCACCTTCCCTGATCTCAAAACAAATTAGCCTTTTCAGAAAAGAGGAAGTGGAAGGTAAGCAGGTTCTCATTAGGCAGTAATGCTAGAGAATAATCATTGCCTGGATTCTCAGAACTAGCCACATAAGAGAATGATGTCAATCCTGGGAAACGGTCTAAAAAAGAAACAGCAGAACAGATGTTATTGGTGAAGTAACAGCTCTCTTGCAGCTTCCCTTACAACTCCAAGGCATGTATTTATTCTTGGTCCTGTTCTCCTAGTCTCCTTTATGTAGATGCAGCTTCCAGTAATAAGTAATACACTTCTTAGGTATATTCCAGTGGTATGTGGGATTTGTGAACCAGACACATAACAATGCTCCTGCACATTGTTTATTTCTTTTTTGGAAGTAATTCAAATGATCTCCCAGTGGTGGTGGTGGTGGAAGGAACCATGATGTAACCTGCTAGAGTATGTAGGAAGCCCTGTTGGAACAACCACAAGGCCTGCCTGAACCAGTAAGCTGGTTCCTAGTATGGCTGAACAGATGCATCTTGAAAAGCCCATAGTTAGACTTCTGCAAATCCAATGTAACTTAAGGTTTCAGTGATAGGCAGGTTACTATTGCCATTGTTATTTGTATTTGCTTTAGCTGAGTTGGAGACTTTGCCATGTATAACCTCTTACAGATTGTTTTTCTGTGTCTCAGGAAAGATGACATTTTAGTGGGTGCCCCTCTTTTCATGGAGCGCCGCTCAGATGGGAAACTCTATGAAGTGGGAAGAGTTTACTTATACCTACAGCAGAGGAGCCTACGCCTTTATAGAACTCCTTGGCAGAAGTTGACTGGCACAGATATCTATGGTCGCTTCGGCATGGCTATTGCTCCTTTGGGTGATATAGATCAGGATGGCTACATTGGTAAGAAGGTGTGGATGAGAAATAGGGAGAAAAGCAATCTGAAAAATCCTGGTGTTGTATCTGCGCAACTACCTCCCATTGTTAAAAGAAAGACCACTGTATCATCACATGATATAGGATTCATTGTGGCTAAGTCTAGTTTTAAATATCTAAATAGTACCCAGAGTTACCTTGAGGTAAGATGGGCAGCCTATAAATTTTATAAACAAACAAACAAACACACAAATATTGGTCCCTAGTCTTAGAATAGTTTAGATGGTAATAAGCATGCTTTTTAAAAGATCCACCTGAAAGTAACCTTAGTCATCTGCAGTACCTTTCCATCACCCTTTTAATATCCATATCTATTAATCTTTTGGAACCTAAATTTGGAGGATACTCAAAGAGTCCTCAGTTTAATCTTCTATATTTCTAATGCTTGAAGTTGTCTTATTGTCACCGGTCTGCACCTGTCCATGGTACAAACATTCATTTATTGTTACAAATAATACAAATGCAAAATACAAAAACCTATCCTGGCAATGTGGTGGTGATGGTTGTTTTGCCATGTCCTTATGATTCTGTCTTCATCTAGTCCCTAGCCCTCGTTCACCAGGCATCATTCACTGTGCTGGGATTAAAATAATGTTTTCTCCTTAAATTAGAGGGTCCAATGACAGTTACAAGTGTGTAAAACCTGGTAAGCATTTCTAAAGTAAATTCAATTGGCGAGTGAGATCAAAGAGGTATTCTGATCTCTGCCCAGTACATCTGTTGCTATTTTGCTGTATCTCCCTAAAGAGGATGTACTAGTGGATGTATTAGTGAAGTATCAGAATTATGCAAAGCTATCATCTGCTCAGCTGGCTGTTCTGTAAATGCTTTAATTGGATAGTTTTTGATGGCTTATTGGAAGACCTCTCGCTCCTCTTTCCTTCCTGAGAACAATAAGGAATCTGAAATTCAGTATTAATTGCCTGCATTGAAAAGAAACAAAAGGAGAAGAAAAGGAAAGTCCTGAGGAAAACTAAGATTAGGTTACCTTTGTGACACCAATCTGTTATTGGATTCACTTTACTTAACTTGGGCTATGACCAAAAGGAATATGTGAAAAGGGCACCAAAAGTTCTGGATGTGGATAATGAAGCCAGCAACATTTGGCAATCAGACCAGAAGTAATGGGGCAAGATAGGGGTTGGCAATGGGAGTACCCAATTTCATGCTATAGTAGTTTTTGGTTTGTTTGTTTTTTGCTAAAGATTGAAGGACAGCAGTTTAATCCAGCATTTGGAAACACCCCTTGTAATGTTTCTCTCCACCATCCTTTTCTTTTGGCTTTTTCACCTTGTACCTTTCCATCATGGAAAATATTTGCCATTATATTTTGTTTCCACAGACATAGCCATAGGAGCACCCTTTGCGGGCCAAGATGGAGGTGGCAAAGTTTATATCTATCGTGGGCACAGTGGAGGACTGAGTGCATCTCCAAGCCAAATCCTCAAGAGTCCCTTTTCTGAGTCTGCTGGTTTTGGCTTTGCCATCCGTGGAGCCTCTGACATTGATTCTAATGGCTATCCTGGTAATACAATATTTTGTTATGTCACATGCTTAGCCTAATCTATAAGAGCGATGGTGGCACAGTGGTTAGAATGCAGTACTGCAGGCTACTGCTGCTGACTGCCGATTGCCAACAGTTTGGCAGTTCAAATCTCATGAGGCTCAAGGTTGACACAGCCTTCCAAGGTTGACACAGCCTTTCAAGGTCAGTAAAATTAGGACCCAGATTGTTGGGGGCAATATGCTGACTCTGTAAACTGCTTAGAGAGGATTGGAAAGCACTGTGAAACAGTATATGTCTAAGTGCTATTGCTATTTGAACCAAAGTAGAACAATGCTGAAGTTTCCCAAGACTTTTGTTTTGATCTCAACCAGCTTTCCTCTAGCATGGCCCTTTTATGTGCATGATGACTTCCATTATGATTATGATTATAATTATTTAACATATGATGAAAACATGACAAAGAGAAGTAAACATACAGTATATACACAAGCCAATTATATATAAAACTTCTATGGAGGATATGGCAGTGGTCTCATAGTTGGACGCCCAATTCAGCTACCCAGGTGATCACATCTGGCATTCCTTTATGTAGATCTTCTGAAGAATCAGAGAATGAATGTCATGGGCAACCTGGCACAATATGTTTAATGGTTTGTATATTAGCATGACAATCACAATAAGGGAAATGACTTATAGAACTCCAAACTAGCATGATCTTTGGACTTGTGGACTAGATACTATAAACAAACCAACGTAAGAAAACTTTGTTAGGGACAAACTAGTTTAGGCCACAGGTAGATTGAAAAAAATGTTTTAATTAGTCAAAGATACAAATATGTGAAAAATCCTGTGCTTTTTACAAGGAAAGTTTAGATTGACTACTATTCTTTTCAGTGGTATGGGTAGTACTAGGTCTTCAGAATCATGGATGGTGGAATGCTGCATCCTTAATCCCCCCTGTTTTGTATCTTATTTTTCACACCCAGATGTGCTAGTTGGTGCTTTCAGAACCAACAAGGTAGCTGTCTACAGGTGAGTAAATATGGCCAAGACTTTCGGGTCTCATAATTTGAAGTACAGCTATCTGTCAGTGCTTTTTTTCCTGAAATTTGTGGCATCATCTTTGTTTTCCAAGAACTGTATTATGTTCTCTTAAGAGCCTCCACTCTTTAGGGAAACATATTGGACACATGCTAAAAGGGTTGCAAAGAATAAGTACTAATTGGTTTAGTGTGGGGACTAGAAAATGTCTGGAAAATGGCAGTCTCCTCATTTTGACATAAGTTTTATTCTGTGATCCTTTTCTCTTATGGGTGGAAGGAAAGAGGTGAGTGATAATTTCTTCCTCTTTTTATTTTTCATTTTTACTTAACAAATGCCTGTGTGTTTATACACAAAGATGAAATTGTGTAGAAAGAAAAAGAAATCAAGGAACTATTGAAAAGGCAAACAAATGCCTAAAAAGTCTTATTTAATATTGTTTTGCTTAGCCAAATTTAAAAAAAGAACTGTGTACAATATAGGGTTTTGTTGTTCCCTATTGATTTGGAGGGCGGATATTGTAATTGTGAATAAGGTAGAATTTTGCCATAGGGTTAAATTATAAATAGGGTAGTTTCGTAGCCAAAACGTATAGAGTCATGGTGTTTTCTGTTTTTACTTTACAAATAGAATTGTTGAATGTGCACTTTGACAAGTTTGGTGATTGTGGAAAGAAAGTTCATTGAGCAAACAAATAGTTCTAAGCAATAGTGATCTATCACCTGAATATCTTGGAAAAAGTCTTAGCATTTTTTTCCATCTTGTGCCCAGAACTAAATCATTTTTGTTTTTGACTAAAATCCAGGTATTCTCTATACTTGGGTGGGTGAAAAGTGATCTTATGTCTAAGGATTAAAACTAGTTAGATGCCACCCAATTCTATTATACCACATTATAGTTTTGCATATAACTTAGTGTTCAACTTCACAAAAGCATATGTTGGCATTCTCCAACCTGAAGATTTTCAGATATGGTAGGAATTCTACAATTCTTGTCTCCACTCACACAGAAACCCTTTGGCTAGGAAAAGTTATTACACCCAAGCACAGAGGTGTAAAATCTGAAGCCAGAGTGGCTCTACTCAGAGGAAGGCCTGAGTGATGTGATGCTGCTCTTGATTTCACAACTTCTTTCTTTAATGCAGTGTCTTTTAATGATCTATTGCTCCCATTAGCTGTAGAAAAATACTACAGAAGGGCATGAAATTGGAGAAGGCTTGCCCAGTGTTGACTTAGCTAGTTAAAGGCAGAAAATTATTGTAGAGAAAATGTATCCATTCATCAGGATATGCTCACAACTAGAAATTTTGGAAAAGTCCTTTGTTTCATCCACCAACAATGAGTAAGAGGATTTCTGACATTCTCATAGATCCTTTAGAAACCATTTATCCCAGCTGAATATTCACCTATGCACCTATAACAATGCTATGTTTGTCTTTCTTAGAGCTCAGCCAATGATTATACTGAAACCCCACCTTTCCATACCTGATGTGCTTGATTCAGAGATGAAAACATGTCCAGGAGCACAGGCCAGCTGGTAAGCATAATGGGAAGAACATCCATGTTCAGGTCAAATTCCCACTCTGTACACATACAAAACACTTTACCCTCAAATTCATGAAATAAATAATGTATTTAAATGCATAATAAGACTTGCAACTGTAAAGGTGGGATTCAGAAAAGCAGGTTCTATGGTTAGTTGGGTATGGCCACTTGAGTATGTTCTGTTTGATTTGTGAAATGAACCTAATTGCCTTTTCCTCATCAATGCAGCTTCAACATCCAGATGTGTGTAGGAATGTCAGGAAAGAACATTCCATCAGAAATTGGTGAGTGTTGAATCAGTAATTTGGAAGAATAGAGGCCATTGTGGTCATGATCATGTACACAGATAACAAGAGGGATGAGGTAAAAATTCACACAATATGAATCCTGAAATTCCAGGGAATCTCCCAGGTGAAAGATTTTTCAGAAACTTGGAAGCAATATCCTACAGCAGTATTTCTAAAACTTAGCAACTTAAAGGTATGTGGATATCAAGTCCCAGAACTTCCCAGCCAGTCAGGATGATTGGGGATTTCTGGGAGTTGAAGCCCACACATTTTAAAGTTGCCAAGATTGAGAAACACTTCTGTAGAGATAGTATTGCACACAACACAATTTTTCTTATTGTGCAGAGTCTCTGATGAGGCAGGATTGACTAGATCCAGTAGTCCCTTAAGCACTATTTGTAAAAAGTTAAGAAGTAGTTCTCTTGAGACAGTTAACAAATGTGTGTAGCTTTGCCTCATTGCCACAAGCTTTATTTTTATGCCCATAGTTTTTCTATGGCCAGAGCAATTTTGGAATTTAATTTTTAATATGTGCATGAAAACATGGCTATTTATTAATGTATCAGTATGCTTAGCACTTCAGAAAGAAAAAAATCAAGATGAATATCTGTTCCTTAACTCAGCTGTGCCAGAAATGAAATTAACTAGTCTGAAAAGAATTCTACTGATTTCTTTGAGAAAGCAGCTGAAATGAAGAAGTGAGTTATTAAATCATATTTCCCTCCCATTCACCAAAAACTACTTTCCACATTTGTTTATTTAGATGTGAAAACTACTGATTCTATTTTGGCATTAGTGGTAATTTTAATCTAATGCCTCATAGAATGCTGAACCAATTCCCATTAATCCTAATCAGCACGGTATAACTGTCAGATCGCCCTTCTGGATGGTACTCAAGTTAGCAAATAGTGGTCCTTATCGCTATGCAAGTGTACAGTCTTTCCGTTACGCTTTTCCTAAATCTTCTGAATACTCACATAGCCATAATGAACAAAATAAGTATAAGAAAGCCTTGTCTTGTACAACAGAAGACAAGTTTGGTATTCTAGTTATCAGTATGTATAATGTAGATTATAATTTGTCTATTAATCTTCATCACCCTCAGTTGTTTTCTGCCTGTTTCCTTATGTCTGCTAGAACTAAATTCAGAGCTACAGCTGGACCATATGAAGCAGAAATTTGGGAGGCGTGTTTTCTTGCAGCAAACCAAACAACCAAGCCAGTTATTCCAATTGAAATTATCCCAAAAAATTCCCCTGACTTGTAAAAATGTCACAGCTTACTTACGGGTAGGTATCTCAGGCATCAAAAGTGTGTCTTTGTTTCTCTATGCATGTTTTTGGAATAGTAGGGAAGGCTTGAACAGTAGTTGGAAATTATGTTTAGCTTTGAATGTTGCAGCCCAAGATTTGCAGACAAATAAAGAATGCTGAGAGCATTTTCCCTTCTGTAATTTGGGAAGTACCAAGGCCACCTTCTTACGTTTGAACTTTTAATCTGTTGTTTTAGAAGTCTGATCTTGAAAGTTTTGGCCCATTTGTGGTAGTGTTCTATCCTGGAATAAAATTGTGTATGCTATTGTTATATCAATCTCTCAACATCTTCAGAAGAGGAGAGCAACTTCCAGATGTGAATGATCTACAAATCCCAGAAGCCACAGCCACTAAGCATGACTAATGGCAAGGGATTTTGAGAGTCATGGTTCAATATAAACTGGACAGTTTCTATTCTTTTTTCCCTAGGAAATATGTTGGGTACCTTTGCTTTTGGCAAAGATCCTGCAGATATTTCACTACATGAATCAAAAATAATTTCATTATGGCTTTTATGTTAGCCTACTATAATGCAGAGGTTAGCCATTTCATTGTGATGCTGAGCATGTGAGAAAATTTGAGATGTGGGGGGTGTTTCCTGATCAGACTTTGCTCATAGAATTATAGAGATGGGAAACAGTGTTGTGGATACTAGAGTTACTGCCTTCTTGTTTTGATAGGGCTTTTGTGTATTTCAGTTTGATATGTGCTACTTAACTCTTTTGTGCAACTAGAAATTTCTTTTTGCAGAGATGAGAATTTGCAGCTTTTAGAAAATCAAAAGTTCCCCATTTCTTTGTGAGAATTACAAACCTTTCATAAAGATGCAATTTGAGCACAAATTTTCCAATTGGATGTCCTCCAGATTTGTCAGATTACAGCTCCAAATTTAGGTGGAGGTGATGGAGTTGTAGTCCTCCACATCTGGAAGGCACCCAGCTGGGAAAAACTTACTCTATGGGATCTGTAAACTGCTTTTTACGTACTCTCCTTCCCAGGATCAGGCTGATTTCAAAGACAAACTGAGTGCCATTGTTGTGAGTCTCAACTTCAGTTTGGCATCCTTCTCCGGAGCTGGAATTCTGCAACCTATTCTGTCTGGCCAATTGATGGTCCAAGAACAGGTAAGACTTCTTCAGCTCAGAGCAAAGTGCACTGGGAACTATTACATTCTGCTTATGAGTTTGGTTTTTAATTTGATACTGTGGCTATTATTTTGATATGTGGTTTGCTTTTTTGTTTCCTTGTCTGAATGTTTGTTAAGCATAGGGTTTATCTCTAAAATAAGTGTTTCCAAAGAGGTGGCTTTGGTAAACATAGCCTATGCATGCCCAAGAACAAGTCTGAGTAGACAGAATATTCCTCTTCAGAACTACATTCCACACATCACAAATTGTAGATCACAGACAATAATACACTGCTGAGTTTTAATGTGCCATGAGACTTGCTGTTATTACTAACATAAATAAATTTGGATTATTTAGCTAGTTCCTGTTTATAGAGAGATTGGAGCAGTCCTTTCTGGTTTTGGAGACCAGCTTTTAATTAGAGATTATGTATGTCACGTGGAAAAGAAATAGGTTTTGTACATAAAAGGTTTGTGGACTGAGGGTCCTGGTGCATTTAAATGCAACTTTCAGAGCACTTCCAAATGTTGCCAGCAAATTATATTTTTTTATGTGAAAGAATGGGGGAAATGATTGAATTGAAGGGACCTAGTCATATTAATTGTAAATCCAAATATAATGTTAATTCAGTTCAAAAGGAGATTAATCTAAATTAGATCGAGTTTTTGTCTGGCTTCATTTACTTGTTTATCATGAAATTATCTTATTTAAGAGATGGGCAATTGCAGTGGAATGTAGATAGTTAACTGGACTTAGTAGGAGGTTCTGTATGCTCTGAATTTTCTACTTCATATCTGGTATCTTCATATCTCTAGACTGAAGAGATTTTCTTATGTATTCCTTAGCTAGGAATAACACAGAATAGCATGGATTGTATATATAGCAGTCCATGTTCTCCTCCAAATTATATTTGCTATTTATTCAGTGATAGCTGAAGGTTTTTTCTTATCTACAGACCCGTATCATTCTAGATTGTGGAGAAGACAACATCTGCATTCCAGATCTCAAACTTTCTGCTCACACGTAAGCATCAATAGTTTAGACTGGGTTGGCTATAATTGCTGAGGGGTGAGGAAAAAAGCATAGTAATATGATGATAATATTTGTAATTTTTCTGTATCTTTTCTTATTTATTTTATTAAACTTATTTACATGGCTACCAATTTTACAGAAAGCAAATCTAGGCAGCCATCTTTTGTAGGATTTCCATAAATCTCCATTAGTAAAACATGTCACCAAATTGCAAAGATGATCTATAGTTTATGAGAAAGACAACATATTCATCAACCTGTCCAATATTTTTTTTTCAAAGGAAGAAATAATGTGATTTTTTTCCAATTGAATATATAATTTTCTCAAAAATTGCTAAATCACACATCACTGGAATCCAATCCATGATATCTGGGGTTATAGCATTTTTCCATCTCATAAGTATTATGATACCACAAATATAGTATTTTTCCTTCTGCTAATTCCTTTTTGCTATTCCTAGTGCACAAAAAAACATTTTTGTTCAGAGCACACTAAATTCCAAGTACGATATCTTTAAAAACCAACGTTTCATCAATCTGTAATCATATTGTATATTACTCCAAAAGAAGTATAATGACCATAACATTAAGGTGCCTTCAAATTTTGTGCAATAACAGAAATTTGTCAGTGAATATGATGCTTATAGTTCCGATTAACATTGTTAAGACATTACAAGAAAAATGTTTTCTGATAATTGAGTTGGCTGGAAGCTCAGATTTACCAAATATTTCTGCAGAAATCTGTATATGTTCATCAGTAGCCATGTAACTCTTAATAATCTGGGTGAAACAGTCAGATCTTTAGGACTAAATAGACTTATGCAAAAAATGTTGCTGAATTTTGCATCTTCTCTTTCCTTCAGACAGTTCAATAATCATATGCCATTCATTTTCTTAAACGAATAAAGAAAGGCAGTCAGATATCAATGCGTGGGAAGGAAAAATATGTCCTTTCTAATCCAGCAAAATCCACCCAGTCTTCCACTTGACCTTACTGCACATGCAAACCTCAATCAACGATTTTGCCTTGCCAATTGCAATATTCTAATTCCTGACGCAAAAGAATAATGCAGCCATTATTTAGCACTCTTTCCTTTCTATGCTGTTATGTCTCAGGAATGAAGCTTTCCTGCTTATTGGGGCTGAGAATGTGGTTCTCATCCAGATTACAGCAACAAATGCTGGAGAAGGAGCCTATGAAACTGAGTTAGTAGTGAAGCTACCATTTGGGGCTTACTTCCAAAGAGCTAACAGCAGTGCACAGGTGAGGTTAGATACAATTGTTGAATTTTAGCTTCCAGCATCAGTCACTACTCAGCATTTTGGCTAAAGTTGCTATGAACTGTACTTCAGGAATATCTGAAGGCCAACTTACCCACCATGGATAAAAGGGTTTGTCACTGTGGCTAAATGTTAATTTAAAAAAATGCAATTTTTGTAGTCTTTTATGTCTCTTATGGAACTGAGCCAAGAAAAAAACAAATGTTTTCACCTCCTTGTTTATCCCATTCTTAAAACTATGTTTTAGACACTATTGCCTAAAAATATTTACATTTTCTTGCTTCTTGTGATCACAGGTCAACCCTGAATTGGCTGAAAGCTCAGATTTACCAAACTTGGTCATTCTGTTGATCATCCCCCCTCTCTGAGGGGGATGGATGGTTAACGAATAGAAAATATAAATAAATATAAATAAATAAATTTGGATATATTAAATTATATGCAGTATATTTGGTGAGGGAGTCTAAAATCAATTGCTGCATACTAAAGAACTGTGCCATATAACAGTGCTCAGGTTCTAGATCGGGGTGGGCAAACTTTTTGACTCACGGGCCACTATGGTTTCTAAAATTTGACAGAGGGGCCGGGCCAGAATAGGAGAATGGTGTTTGTGTGAACTAATATAAATTAAATG
>JAEANM010007735.1:0-17514 GCA_017656035.1 Myanophis thanlyinensis | reverse complement strand
GCTTCAGTTGCCTTCAGACAAAGGAATTTAAGCCAGATAAGGGAAAGATTTACGATATCTCCCCCCGACTCTGGCAGAGAACTGTCTGAAACACTTGTAGGTGATCTCAAGTTCTTTCCTTGTCTGGTGATGACTTACAAAGAGCTGACCTACTCACCAGCTCTTCTGCTGCGATATTGACTTTATTATTGATTATTTTTAACAGAATTGTCTTCAGTTTGTAATTTCTTCACCAGAAGTCCAATTTCCAGGAAAGGTCTATACTATATAACTTTATTTGCGGCCCATTTTTGCAATCAGAATTTTTGTTCTCTATCCTTCTATGGAAAAATAGGGAAAATCTGTATATGATAGATTTGATTACCAAAAAAAGCTAATAGAAAACGAGATATATTCTCTTTGTTGCTCCTGTTTTAATCAACTTTGTAGCCTTTTTGTTCAACACTTTGCTTTTCAGAATGAAAGAAATACATCTTGGAGCTGATTAGTGATTATTAAGCAAGACTTTTAAGGATTACCATTCTATAAACTCATTTGTGTACCATTGCTAGTTGTTTGAATATGATACCAAAAGCCATGTGTACAATTACTTTGAATTGCAGCAAGCGTCTGTAGTGAAAGTCAGTGTTTTAATTTTGTATAGAAATCAAAGATGCATTGAATTGTATTTAGCTATTTTGCCCAGCAAAATATCCAATGAAAATTAATCCAATGATTACATAGTTTATAGGAAATTTGTCTATATTCAAGCAGCTTTTTGAACAGTGAATTATAAATCAAGATCCTACTTTCAGAACACAAAGAGCAAGAGTGCGGTTTTATAGGAAATGGTTTGAGAGATAGAAATATATATTTCACTTTAGTGTGCTTTTCTAAGAAATACAAGATCCAGAATACCTGCTGGCATTTCCTGTTAATGTGCAGAAAGAGCCAATAGAAGAAGTAGATTTGTAGCTTAAAGAAAAAGTAATATTGTAAGAGCCATAGTTTTTAAATACTAGGGAGAGGAGAATGCAGTGCTGCTGTGATACAAACCCCATATCTATGGGAATAAATAATTCTGATTTCCAAAGTATGTATAAATACTGACACTAATTATAGATAATAAAGATATTAAAGATCATAAATTATTCCTCCAGTTTTTAAAATGGCAAAAAATTCACTTGTTGTAATCCCTCCCTCAAACAATCACGAGTGAGTGATTGAGTTAGTTGGTTTATATGCATCAAGGCATAATAAATGGCTAGATCTACAGAATTTTTTGGAAGCTCTCCTTTTTTCACTTTGAGTAATGCTATATTGTAATTTAAGTTATTTGGCACAAAGTTAGTTCATCTGTTATACTACTGGCATTTGATCTTTTATTGTAGATAGTGTTGAGTATGTTTCTTGTTCTTTTTCCTAATTCATGTTTATGAGAGATTGTTTACAGGAGATGGATTATGGAAAGAAATACGTTTTTTACATTTTTTTAATCCCTCCTTTATTATTTTTATAAATAACTCAAGGTGGCAAAGATGTCTAATATTCCTTTCTCCTCCTATTTTCCACATAACAGCCACCATCCTGTGAGGTGAGTTGGGCTGAAAGAGGGCAATTGACCCAAAGTCAATCAGCCAGCTATTTTTTTGTTTATTTCTTTATTTATTTGGTAAATTTATATACCCACCCATGTAACATACATGACTCTGAATAATGTACAAAGTGGAATGCAAAGTTAAAGCACAAAAAATAGCAAAAAAACATTAACAAACTTTAAAACAATAAAAATTATTAAAACTATACATAAAAAGATAATCTGCAGGAAAGTGCAATCAATCTCGCCAACACTACAGCCATTATTTAGGCTCAATGCCACTATTACCAGATTCCCAGGCCAGATAGCAAAGCCATGTTAACAAATTGCTAAACCTTATAAAACATCCCCACCCATCAGTTGCCTCTGACTACAACTTCCTTATTTTTATTCTGTAAATTAATAGTCTTTCATAGTAAAAAATTTCCCTATTCTGTTAAAGGAAAAATTATTTCAATTAATGCTACTACAAATAGATGACCTGAACATTTAATGGATTGAAATTCATGTGTTGTCAGCTAATGAAGATGCTGCTGGAATGTCCCGATGAACGTGTTGATCTGGAACTCATTTCCTTCTGCATTAATTTAGCTGCTAACAAGAGGAATGTACAACTAATTTGTGAAGGTGAGTATTGACTAGTATATTCAAGGGTGCTGACTATGAGCAAAATAACAAACAACAACTGGCTTTAGAGAGATTTCATTGTGTAAAATATAAAAGAATCCTTTTGTGCTTTGGAATTATAGGTAATTATTATTTTACCTGGCTTCCAAAATATATTGTGTTGAAGCTGAGTAATTTATAGGAAGGGAAGAAATGGAGTGAAGTATTAATATTTAAATATATTTTTAAAAAATTATAAAAATTGTTTCTGCTTTCTGTTTGTTTTTGATTTCTAGGACCTGCCTGTACTGGTCTCTGCAGTTGTCTTAGCAAGGTTTTTTGAAATAGGTTTGCCATGATCTCTTAACTAGGACTCAAAGTCACTAGCCTGATACCTTAACCACTACACAAAATTGCTTCATTTGGCTTCTACATCAAGTTAAATTACCATTGATTTATTTAGTTCATTTCTTACAATATTATAGGTTTATATATTCAAAACTTTATATTCAGAATCTTCGTACTCTGAAGAATAAGTATAAGGATTTCTTCTGGTTTTGTATTAAAATAATATGATACATTTCACCTAAAGAAAATTTTAGCTAAACCTTAGACATGAGAGCATTGAAAAGGGCTTGAAAATAGATTATCTGGATCTGTTTCATTTTGGCTTAAGACCTAGATATGGCATAGAAAAAAACTTGATTGTGCTGATTGGTGATCTTTAGTGGGAGAAAGGCCAGGGAAATATTTTCACGTTTATTCTCAAGGATTTTAGAATAGACATCAGATTACAGTTTACAAACTACTGTTAGAATGGCTCAGTAGCCCGTGAATTGGAGGCACTGTGTAGTTCTATTCTACTTGTAAGAACTTGGCTGTCCAGAGATCGGCAGTGAATAATTTCTATTTTATTCCATTCCATTATCTTTGAGTTGTGGGATCTCTTAGGATTTATTCTTTATGTCCTGTTGCTCTGTAGCTATATGAAGCCAATGGAGATAGTCATCCAGCGTCCTCAATATGTCTTATTCATCAGTGTGGGTGCATCATTCTACCTCTATTGGAATAATTTTTATAGATGTCTCAGGCTGTGAGGGACTGGATGGGAGCCAATAAACTGAAACTGAATCTTGATAATACAAATCAGTTGTTGTGGTTAGGTGGCTTGAGAATTAGAAGGAAGTATTAGACAAGGTGATGCTCCTTCTGGAAAAACAGGTACACAGATTGGGAAATCTTCTCTGTTCAAAGTTTTTATTGTCAAGGAGCTTTGCTAAACTTTGGCTGATGCATTAGCTGCAATGCTGTTTGGACCATGTCATATAACTCTTATTGGAACCATATAACAGCGGCCCTGAAAGCACTGGTTGCCTGTGAAGTATCAAGCTCAATTTATGATGTTGGTACTAGCTCATAAAGTCCTAAATGGCATGAGATCTAGGTATTTGAAAAATTACTGTGTCTATTTCCATACAATTCTTGCATTAGAGTCAACTGGAAAGTCTGGTGACATGTTGCTTGCAGTTTCATTGTTGAGTTTGGCTCTTAGCACAGTTGGTGTTCCCAGTAATAGAGCCTCACTATGACTGGCCCGTGAACTTTTTTCTTTGAAACAGTAAAATTATACATGTTCACTCAAATAATTTAGGATATTAGAGCTGCTAATTTGGGTTTATTTACAATTTTTTGAGCTGTCAAATAATGGATTTTTTGTTTGGTCTTTTTTAAAAATAGTCTCATAAACATTCTTGTAGAAAAGCAATTTTAAAAATTAATGTGAAAATTTTTTAACTCTATTAAAATGGGCTTTGTTAATATCCTGAAATGTTTTTGTCTTGCAGTAATACAATGAGAGTGGAACCAAAGTTGTAAGATTTACAGGATAAAAATAACTGAGCTGAACTTAGAAAATCTGCTAGGGCTAGGCCATAGTTGTATCTAAGAGTATCTGCTATTTTTGATGTTTTTAGGGTATATAAGAAATAATAGCAATTAATGGGTCTTACTATATTTTTTTGTCTTCAATAATACTTTCAAACAAGTTTCATGAGAAGATGTTAGCCTACCTTAATATCATTTTTATTTCCTTTGTTTTAAAAAATCAGTTTTATGGTGGCAATTGTGAAATTGGAAGCATAATTGATTGATTCATACATTTTTCATTTATATTATACATTTTCAGGAAATGGGTTGAAGATGCTGATGAAGAGAGCACTGAAATTCAAGGACCCATTGTTAATGAAGATGATTAGAAACATATCTCAACATGATGGACCAACTAAATCTTTATTTATTGTAAGCATAGTGGCTTTCATCTTTTCAAGTTCTAAATTTGTGAAATGAGATATTGGAAGAAGCAAACTTATTTTATACATAACAAATGATCCTTTTTTGAGTGAGCAAAATTGCGTGAGCCTTAATTCTACTGGAATTGCACAAGAGTGTGGAATTTAAGGGCTTGTTATATTGTAGTACCTTTCACTTCTCCAATTCATAATTAAGGCTTGTCAGTAATTTTACAAAATACATTTATTGGTGTCCTTAACTGAACCTGTGCAGATACTAAATTATTAACTCTGACAATTATAAAACTAATTTAACATTTTTGTTCTTTATCTGCATGTGCCCTTTGAAAAATTAGGCTGTTGTAAGTTAATAATCTGCAATCAGTGATTTTATTATCACTCTTCTGCATATATTTTGGTACTTAGAAATGAGCTAGAAATCATTGAATTTATTTTCACTTCTGCAGTGAACTAATTGTATGATCATAGGCACCCATTATTTACAACAGGAATCTTTCATAGCTATGGACACCGGCTGTCAGGCAGAAAAGACCAGGGTTCACACCTGAAGGTTCAGTTAAACTGATTTATTGCATAAAGCTTATTCATGGGACCTATGCACTGTCAGCACCAGGTTAAAGTTAGATAAGAGTCAATGGCATTCAAGGGTTGGACTTAACTTGCTTGTGGCTATGTAGAGCTTCTAGGCTGATTCCTCTCTTCACTCTGTTCCCAGGTTTGTCAGTCCTTTTACATTATATATGCTGACAGGCAGGGTTTCTATTCTCCTCTCAGATCCTTTTTGACTGCCAGAGATGGTATGTCATTTTCTCTGCCCTTCCTGCAAAACTGACCTTACTTTTTAAGTTCTACCCAATTTGTCTGATTGTTATTATTTCTCCCCTTCTATTTTGTGCTTTCATTCATTTCTTTTAAAAGAAAGTGAGAAAGCTCGAAACTAAAAAAATAAGGGCACTGGCCTCTTGATGTTTCTGACAAACTCTGATGTTGGTGGCTGTAATTAGTCCAGGTATGATAGTAAAATACTATTATATTCAGCATGTCTTAGTTACATCAGTGAAGGCCAAGTAGTTGATAGATGTGCATGCTACCAAATATTTTCACAGCAATATACGGTTCTTTCAGATATTTGAAGAAATATTTCATTTTGGCTTTCAGCCTTTGTTTTGGATGGAGATTCCCTCACAAGTGCCTAATAGCTTTGGAACAAAGATAATTTGCTTCATATTATATCTTCAGTGATTAATTATCAGATTGGCAATCAAGAATGATAATAGATTCACAATTTACAAGGGTCATTTATTTATTTGGGATTACATCTGCTTTATAGTTGATAATTTGCTTATTAACATCTTTGCAGTTTATGTGGTTTCTCCATCTGAAGATAAGTAACCTAAAAAGAGGAAATATAAATCAAAGAATGAATCAAAGTTTAAAGGGCTGAAAAGAAGAAAAATCCCAAATCAACCATTCATTAAGCTTTGGTACCACTGCTAGGTCTGACAGTTAATTCATTGCCAGGTACCACACACAGCTTCTTCAGTGGTGACTTCATTAAATCTTAGAAAATCTGATCACCAATTTCTATACCCAGCTTGTAGCTTTTGCCAAAGTATCAGAGGATGAGATGCAGAAAAGATTATTACCATGGTCTCTGGGTCTTGAAGGTTATTTCTGACTATATAGTAGTTTTTCCAGTGATTGTATATTACAGTTTTTTAGACTTCTCAACCATTTGTACTTTAGGAAAATCATACTATTCTATGTAAGAGAGTAGAAATGAGTCCCATAAATGCCTGTATCATTCATAGTTATTCCCATTATCTCACCATCCCACAGAAAGATGCTTAGCTTTGTACAGTTTTAAACTTTGAAAGAGAAAAAGTGGAATTCTTATGTAACTCAAAACAGGAGGATTATATATGTAGTTATGGCCGTGTTGCAGAAATTATCATAGACTTGGCACAGACTCAGACTTTACAGTTATGACTTCTCCCGTTGTATGTTTCATCAGCTGCAAGAGTTTTCACAAAATGTATGATAGTCATGATTGCATACCAGATCTGAATGACAGGTAGCCATACATTGGCTTCTCTTGTCTGTTAAAATCTGAATTGGTGCCTCTGCCAGATTTCATAGAGGAACAGTATTTGCACACTACCCAGAGTCAATCTATGAGGAAAATGAGCAGTTTTAAAATACATATATTTGGTATATAGTTTTAAAATATTACATACCATACATCAGGCCTGGCCTGATACCTGGGGTTTTAAATTTGGACTTAATTTATTTTAAACCGATTTAATTTAAATTAAATTTTAACTGTTTATATTTTAATTGTTTTTAAACTGATTTTAATTGAATTTTAACTATAATGATAATGTTAATTGGACAGCCTTTATTTAATTATTTTAATAGTTTTTTAAATTGTCATTGTATCTATGTTTTTTGTTGGCTGTGCACCGCCCCGAGTCCCTAGGGAGAGGGGGCGGTATATAAATCTAAAATCTAAAAATCTAAATCTATATTTAAAACAAACATTTACATTTCATTTCATTTCTCCTGCCTTGGCTTGCTAACTGACTTTTTGTTGCTCCTTTCCCAAACTGGAATATAGAAAGCATTTGTTTACATAATGGACTTGCCTAGTGTGTGGCTCTTTGCTTCCATTTTACCAGCTTCAATTTTATACCATACTTTTTTTCTTTTTATGACCCTGTAATCCCTTTTATTGGGATGGAGTTGGGGCAAATGGATGGAGCTGAGTGTTTACTGGCCAGATGCGCTCCCTGACACTTACATGGAGTTCACAGCAGATATTTTCTCTTTGCTGATAGAGAAACCTCTATTGCTGCCTAGGATTGAACTCTCAACATTCCAAGGAAAGCAAACATCTTCTTCTGTAGGCTGCTGCGCCGCTAAATACACCATCCTTCATACTTCCTCATTAATCATACTGTATTTCACAGGATAGTTAATAATTTGGCAGACTCTTTCTGCCAAATTTCTTGTGGCTTTCTTTCACATTTCACTGATCCACCAAATTTCTTCTCTTTCTGCATCAATTTCTAGTGTGGATCTTTGTGTCTTCAGGGTGCCTCTGATTGTCATACTTTCATCTTCTATGGCAAAGTTATGTTATCCCAGAATGTGGATAAACTGCATTGCTGAGACCTACAAACAGTGCAAGGAGGCAGCATGGTTCCTTTAACCTATGATTTCAACATCTTGGAAGTTCTGATAGCTCTACATTGATTTCACATTGTATATTTCTATATACAAAATTTCATCTAGTTTTCAGTTTTTGAATCTTTCAGATAGATGACCCCTATTTTATCATTGCTTGTGTGCTTTGTAGCAATCTTTAAACTATAGCATGTATGTTCTGTCCTAGGCCTCTCAAGACAAGAGAGCAGACTCGGCTGTCCGCTAAAAACTATTTATTTTATAAACCAAAACCTGGCTGATAGCCCAGACTCCTGTCAGGCTTGGCACAAGGCCAGAGAATGACTCACAATTCCTCTTGCAGCCACAAATGCCAAAACAGATCTCTCCGAAGCAATGTGAACAAATTGTTCTCTGCAAAAATGTCCCTCCCCTTTGTTTCTCTTTTAATCCCTCTGTGAGGGGCCAATCACCAGCCACCTGTGCCATGTCTTCCTAAATGGCCCTGATTCCTGAACTGCTCTCTTCTCCTAGCAACTCTGCGCATGCGCACATCAGGGACAGTTTCCACCTGTTCCTTTTCACTGCTCTCTGACTTGGAAAGCAGCTGATGGCTGATAAGCATCCCTGGCCCCAGCTCTGTCTCTGAACACTCATCAGAACTTCCCCAGACTCCCGGACATGCTCATGTAGTTCCTCACTGTCGGAGTCTGCCAATAGCTCTGCTGGCCGCTGGTGGGCCACAACAATATATCATTTTTTCTGTCTTCCAGTCTGTCCTTTGACTTTTGATAGGAATATATCAAGTAGCCAGATACAAAAGTTTAAATCTTTGTTTGATCTTCACTTACCTGGAAATGTAATCTTTCTTGTATCAGTAATGTGAAAATGATGTGTTAAAAGAATTATTTACTCTTTAGGGTGATTCTATTCCAACGAAGTGGTCTTGTGGCCAAAATGTCTTTTCTATCAAAGGTGACATACATAATTCCAACCATCCCAATTCTGTTTCCATTCTTGTAAACTGGATTGTAAACTGGATGTGTTAGATTTGTTAGATTTTCATAGACAATCTTTCTGTCATTCTCAGCAACTTATTTGTTGAGAATGAGATTTCCAGTTTCATTCATTGTGGAAATATTATTGAAGGAATACTTAGGGTCATACTTGTCCTTTGCAATGGGCTGTTCCATCTTGGCTTGCAATTAGCATCTGATTTTATACCTTTTAGGTAAAATTATTAGGCACCTATGTATGTGATATAAAGAGACCATAATGAAAAACAGGCTCTTATCTGTAGCCTGTGTTCTTCCTACAGCCATCATCAGTGCATTTACACAACTCAGCCACTTTCTTGCTTGCACCAGCATGCACTCTGTATTTCTGATGATGTTACATTGTCCTAAGAAACATATAGGAGAGCTGGAGCCCCACCTATGAGATATTCAGGGAATAGACTTCCCACCTAAAATATTCTTAGCTAAAGAAATCCCCTGATATAAACTCTGCACAGGTATGGAATCCCATATGAATGAAGGCACAGATGATTACTCGGAGAATACCATTGCAGGTGAGCAGTCTCTTCCATATGAGCACCCTGTATATTCCTTGTAAGTATAAGAACTGATCTGCTTAACAAAATTGCTACAATAGTGCATATAAAGTGAATTACATATACTGTGATAAATATAACACCAGGATTGAACCATCCACCAAGAAAAACTGGCAGTTAAAAGTAATGAATAGTCTTTCATTTTTTTTATCCAAGTCACATCATTTTTCCTGATGTGAATATAAAAAAGAGGATGGAGAAAATTGAATTTGAAAAAGTACAGAACTATAAACTGATTTTTTGCTAATTCAGTTTTTGTTGATAACAATAGAAATTATACAGCAGTTTTATCGAGCATTTAATTAAACATTTTTATCACTGTAAATCATCAGCGTAGCAATGATTTTGAAAAAAAAGTATGGTTGAGTTAATGCAGTAGTTCTTATTGATTTTCTAATGTTTTCTCTTTTACATCTCTTGCTTTGTTTGTTTTGTTTAGGATTATGTTGGTGATCTGGCTGCTCAGATATCTAATGATGAAGAGGAGGAATTCGTGATAGAATGCTTAGGAACATTGGCTAATTTGACCTTATCTGATTTGGACTGGGAACTTGTATTAAAAGAGTATAAAATGGTACCATATCTGAAAGATAAATTAAAGCCAGGTCTGTATCTTTAGTTTTTCACCAGAAGATCCCACTTTATTGACTTAACATATTGAATATCATTTTAATTCCTTTTTGAACACTGCACACTTCTGGAACATTTGGAAGAAAATTGTTCTTATTAAGAATTATTTCACTTTATCCTTATAACATTTGTAATCTTTTTGAACTTTAACTTCATTTTGGATAGATTTTGGAAATTCTCCAAAATTGTATTAATTTGTCAGAAAATGTCTTCCCTTCTGATGGACACCCCCTTTGTATTGGTTATGTTAAAAAAAGTTTTTACTGGAGAAGGTCTTCAGTAAGATAAATATTCTCTTCTCCAGACAGACAAACCCAATCTCAGAAAAACAGGCAGGATTTTTTTACCCGATATATTTCTGTGCCAAAGGAAGATGGAGGATTTTGTCCAATTTTAGTCTGAGCAAACACAATAAATTAATCACCCTATTATGATTTCACAACACTGATTGAAGGTTTGTGTGCACACAGAAAAACACATAAGCTTTCATCCTTTGTCAATAAGTTGTGGTTTTTCTACCTTTCTGGAGCTAATTCTTCTTCACCTGGCGGTGTGTAATCAGTTCATGCTTCCCAGCACTACCTTTTGTTTCCCACATTTAACTTAAACTGCAACAGTGAATACATCCCAAACTACCTAATTCAAGAAATTACATTTTTTACTCTATTTTTTTTGAAATAATTGTATTGCAGTCACCCACCAGCACAAAGGAATTGGTATTCAAATATTCAAAACTAAACTGACAATTTCAGCACAGTTAGAAAAGATACAAAAGATAACAAAGAATTTTGATAAAAAGGCAATATTAAATCAAAGAATGCTAAGGTGCTTGCTTTGACTGTGTGCAACAAGGGAAAAGAGATTGAAATCAGCAACCTGAATAGATAAAATAATAAAATTATCCAAATAGATTTGAGGATTATATTAATTTTTCATTTACTTTTGGATGAATATAATTTAATAATATACATGTTTTCATTCCTAACCTCCCAGCTGAAACTGTTCCAGAATTTAAATGCTCACTCAGGATTGGATGGTCATCTGAGCGTTCATACAACTCATCCAAATGTCTAAATAGACACTTTTTTTGCATTGGTTGAAGAGGTTAGGCTAATCTGAAGGAGTGCAGGCTAAGAGGAAGATGAAATTTCTGCGAAAAATACTCCAAGTGATAATATGTGCAGGTGTAAATATAATTATATATAAATTCAGTGATGACCACTTGAAGAGCTATAATTATAGCTAAGCAACCTGTCAGAGAAAGCTATTTGGAGAGTATATGGATGGATTAGGAAGGATTCCTATATTAATCCTGTCTCATGTGTTTAACTAAAATAAATCATAAATCGCTTTTTACTGAGCCACATAAATGATAAAATAACCCAAGCTTCCTTCTACTTATATGCAAAACATGTCATTCCAAGAATGGAATGTTCTGGGGACCACTGGAACATTCTATTTTTCTTCCAGCTATGCTTCCAGTCATCTTGGGGGTGGTCCAGAGACTTTCCAGAAGTAAACCTTCTGGAAGTAAAAATAGTTCATAGTTTGAATTGGGGCCAGGCTCAGGGTGGACAAAGGAGACAAGTGATGATGTTGCATCATGATACAAATAATGCAAATAATGCAACATATATTTTAGATATCATGATGTCTATAGGGGCAGGTTTGCTGTAATGCGTAATGCATCATGCGTTATCATTTACTTTTTGGCTGCTGCAGAGCCTGTTGGCCAGATTGCAGCTGAAACATGACAATCTGTTCCTGTTCCAAAAAATTATACACACAGAATTGCTGGATTGGCATGATCTAGGAGTAAAACAAAATGTGCCAGTGTTCTCTGGAATGTTCTGTTCTTGGAACAGTCTGACATCAGTCTGACATCAAACAGCACACCCCTGGTTCCTTCTTTTATTTTCCAAATGACTGAATTTGAATCACCAAATTTAGGGTGGTGCAGAAATGGATAGACTGGGGGAGAAAAATAATTATTTTTGAAGAGTCCATGGATTTTACAGTGCCTAGTAATCAATCAAAAAGCTATAATGAACATAGAGCAGGAAGATTTAAATTTTATATCAATCTAGAGTACTGTATTTGTAAATAGGTTCTTTAAGAATTGGGGCAGTAGTTGGGATGATATAATTTTATGTTCAGTGTTCATGTTGAGTAATACTTAAAAGCTGAGCCAACATGTCATGTTAGGGTAGCAATAATAGTGTCCCTATAATTTAACAAGGTTTGTTCATGTTTTGAGAGATGCTGTGAAAGTCTTTGAACAAAGAAGTTTGCATGTCAGTAGGATGCTATAATATTGCTGTTCCATTAAATTTACCAGGTTCAGCAGAAGATGATCTTGTCTTGGAAGTGGTGATAATGATTGGGACTGTATCAATGGATGATTCCTGTGCAGCGCTGCTAGCTAAATCAGGGATTATTCCAGCACTTATTGAACTACTGAATGGTATGTAGCAAATGTTGCACGCTACTTTTTGAGTGTTTGCTTATTATGCATTAACAATTACTTAAAGTTCCTGAATTTTTATTATCAAAATTTAGCAATACTGTGCTGGAATCAAAGTTTTAATACAGCATTAGGAATTGAATCCCATCTCACACCAATAATGATATTGAATTTTGCCAAGTCAAATAGTTTGTGCAGTGAACAATTTTATAGATGAAATTAAGGCTTGGTTGAGTGCTTACAGCCTAGAGTTTAAAATGCAATTTAATTTGGTCCATCTTCTTTTAAGAAGGCATCAATTGTATCTGAAATTTTGAGATTTGGATTTCAGTCCTGTTTTTATAAGTGTGATTTATAGCTGAGGATTACCTGCCATGATCTATGGTTCTCTTGCTGGCATAGAACCAATGTATTTGTGTCCCAAATTCATATTTCTGGCATAACCTTGGGTAAACAAACAGTGAAGCGAATTGGCAAAGGAAGACATTAATTTATTTTTTACTTTCCTTTGTACATTTTGTGTATTATTTTGCACAACAAAATGTTGGCTAGAATTTTAAGTTATAAAATATAGTTTTACTGTTTAAGATTCCTGCACCCATGATGCAGTCATATGCAGAGAATGAAGACCCAAGGAAGCTTTAAAGACTGGTGGGGATCAGTTCCTAGGACCCAGCAGGACAAATGGATAAGACCTGTCCCCAGCTATTGATATCTGCAGGCCCATGTCCCAACTGAGACTCATCTGTATAAAGGCTGCAAGAACAATGATGGAGTTAAAACCACAGATCTGGAAGGCTACAGAAATAAGATGCTTCAGGGAATGTTTTCTTGGCATTAACAATCAGTCCACTAGTGTTTTTGAGTGGACTGGAAGTCTAAGATGAGCCAGTACAGTCCTATTTACTCAGGAAGAGGTTTGGAATAATATAATAATAGGCGGGACTATACTAATTCTTTTGTGGGATCAGGATATGATCCTGTACGGTCTCATGATATGGAACTGTACAGTAACTCTTTTGTGGTATGATATGGTCCTAAATATCCATTTTTTCTCTAAAGCAGTTGTCTCATTCATTGATTTAAAATTAAATTTTAAATAATGACATGGTAGTGGTATTTTTTTGGGGACTACAGAAAATGAATGAACTGAACTTATTCAATTCATAACTGATTCTAATTCTTTCTGCCATATCTTAGTGAAAACTGAGGTAAGCTGGATTGACCAAGACAGATGTTTTTGTTTTTCTCAGTGGAAGTCATATGAAATTCTGGAACAAGAAATGTATTTCCCTCTTTAGACAATTGTGATCTGTTTTCTTGCCCGAGGAGAACAAAAAGAATCTGTACACTGGGATTGCATTGAGATATAATGTAAGGTGTGTGTATTTGTATGAGTAAAGGAAGCAGGGAGAGCAGGTACTTATCTAAAGAGAGAGGGCACTTGCATCTGAAAAACATAGTTTAAAGCTTCATTCTTTTATAAGTAATTAGATCAGTGTTCATTAAATATGTTTTCAAAAATTATTATTCCTAGGTTTAGTAAGATGTATAGATAGAGACTATATATTCGTGTGGCTTAGATTGCTTCTAGTCAGTGATTTTAAATATGACACAGGAAGACTTCTGGTTTAATGCCTCAGTGTGACTAGATGTGAAAGCAGACGCTCTGCTTTTATGCTAGCCTTCCCCCACCTGTGGGCCCCTGAGGGGGCTGAAAGTCACTGTGTAGGGGTGACAAAGTGAAGGAGGGGCACCCGGTGGGATCAGGGAGAGACCACAACTCTCCCAGAGGACCCCCGGGCTGAAAATCCCTCTAGCCACGGCAGGAAGCAGAAGCAGCCAAAATGGCTGCCTGGAGCTGGGATGACTGTTGAAATTCATATCTGTGCAAGTGCAGGAGCGGAGTTACTGAACAGTGGAGGAGCTGGGTGAGAAGAATTTTTTGTCTCATGACTACTTGGAACCCCCCCCCCCCCAAAAAAAAGAATCTTGAATAGAAAAGTTTCTATAACCATGTTAACAAAAAGAAATGAAATGAAAAGGAAAAAGGAAAAAAAAAGCCAGTTTAAAATGGCAGAGAACATCTAAAAGAGGCAAAAATTGGGGGAAAAAAAGACTTTCTGATTTGGCAAGCTGTGAATGGACTGGCATTTGGATCTGTTGAAATAATGGATTTGAATCAATTTGTTTAATTTGTTTAAATACAAAAACGGAAAAAGCTATAGTTAAAGTTCAGTTAATACGGAACCTAAAATCACCCCTACATGCTGAAGGAAGAAAGCGTAAGGTAGTGTGGAATAAGGATATATTTGTGAGACAAGACCCTGGAGGATTAAAAAGTATTATTTTATTACTAAACTGTATCAAAGAAGAATTTTTTTTTGGGGGGGGGACACTAAATTAAAGAACTAATTGTTTGATATCTGATAGAGGAAGATTTGAAATTATAGAGACTATTAAAAGACTTGGGAGATTTTAGTCTGAATATTTGGTTGCTGTTGGTTGTTGAATAAAGAGATTAAAGGAAATCTTATAAGATGATTGAGCAGCAGGAAGAGATGAAGTTTTGGGAGGAGATGGCGTCAATGATACAATATATGAAGGAGATCTGGAGACCAAACTGTAAGGAATTAAAAACCAAAATGGAGGTGATAGAAGAAAAGCTGGACATTATAGTACAAGAGACTACAAGCAAGCAAGACGCTCAGGAAGAAGAGGGGCCATTTGAAGCAAAAGAGGGAAACATAGAAAAACCAACTCAGAAAACACAGAATGACATAGAGGAGCTGACACTGAGAAAAAGAAAAAAATGGAAATAATAATAAATGGAAATAAGGAGAGGGTTTGATAATAGAATTAAAAAGGAAAATGAAGAAGCAGGAAGTAATATTTGGAAGAGAGTTGGAAGTCACAGTGGAGCCTGTAGAATTTAATTATAGGGGAAAGATAGAGAAGGAAGAAAAGCTTAAATTAAGCAGACAAAAGAATGAAATAGAGAGAAAAATAGATCTAAAATGGAATTTGAAAGTTTAATGAAAAAACAAACAAAGAGTTAATGCAGATGAGAGATGATGGATAAAAAAGAGATATATAAAGTTAAGGCAATAGTGGTACAAATATAGAAAAGAATAGTCTAGGGAAAATAGAGAGTGGGGGATAAATAAAACACAATATTTTTCTTGCTAAAAGAAGGGGAATAGAATTAGAATTGGGTAAGGGAAATAATAGTCTATATTAATATACTTTATTTTTCTTTTTGGTTGGAAATGTATAAGATATGTAAGAATATGGATATTATACCTGAATATTAATATATGAATATATTTTATTATAGGGTGTGTAATATTAGCACCAATACCAGAATTGTATAAATGGTTAAATCTGTGTTGCTATAAATAAGAGTTGAATGAAAATATAAAAAAAAAGATATGATGGAAAATATGATGGCAATGAAATGATATGAGGAAATTTTGAATAAGATAAAATAAAGAGCAATAATATTTGAAATGTTAGTACTAACACTAGAATCGTGAAAATGATTAAAGGATAAAATGTGATAGGAAGGTGGATAGAAAATAAGATATATAGACAATGAAGATACGAGTTAAAAGATATGACGAAACATTGATTAAATGAAAAATGAAGAATATATTTAATAAATAAGACTATTAGTATGGGGATGTATAAGAATAGGAACTGTAAAATGTATGATTATTGTTAAAATTTGTATTATGGGTTGACACCCAGGTACCACACAGTTCAGAAAATGATATATTGTAATATATAGGAAAAAAAACTTGTAGTTTAAAAAAATATGACACAGGATAACCTTCTCTCATTTTATAGCTCAGCAGGAAGATGACGAGTTTGTGTGCCAAATAATTTATGTGTTTTACCAGATGGTTTTCCATCAAGCCACTAGAGATGTCATCATCAAAGAGACTCGTATCCTTTATCAAGTGTTCCTTTGCTATTAGTGCTTTTAATGGAAAGACACCTGGAACTAGCATTAAGAATGTATGCAGTGACAATGAATCTCTCCCCCCATCCCTCTCCTTCTCCCTCTCCTTTCCTCCGTGTGTGGGTGTGTGTGTGTCTGTGTGCGCACATATGCATTCATTCATGTGGAGCTATTTTTCTCCTTCCAGGAATTTTGTATTTTTCCCCAATTTGTGAGAAAAATCAAAGGAATGTAAGTAACATAAGTATACCTAATATAGAAATGTAATGATCTATGGCATTTTTTGTCTTCGGTCCCACAACAGAACTTGTGAAACAGAGCAAGCCTATATATTTTAGTGTTGTTTTCAATATTAATTTACTGCCTACCCTACCTGATTTTTTTTTTGTTAGCAGATGAGTATGTCCCCTTGATTATGCTGTTATTAGTTGTCAGGTTGGGATTAGCTTTCTTCATTTCTAAATGGAAAGGAGCAATAGGCTGTATCCAGACAGTCTTAAATTTGGTATCTTTCATTTATGTGTGCAAGGTAATAGCCCATCAGTTTATAATCCTTCTAGCCTTTTCTTGATTTTCATGAGGGAGTTAAACAGTTGGATTACAAGAGAGGGGAAAATATAGATAGATGGGATGAACTAAATAAATACCATTCTGAAATATGAAGGTATTGGATGAAACAGAAGTAACAGTCAATGAGCAGACTAATCTGCTCAAGTTATAGCATTATATAGTTTCAAGCTTATACAGTTTTCTTCAGCCAGTATGTAGGAAGAATTGTGTGGTAAGGCGACACGTACTATAGTTTAGCTATTTGTGAGAACATTTCAGAATTGGCTGTATGACTGGAATATATGATTTCCATGAATGGATCTGGAGAGAAAAAGTGCTTGCCACAAGCTAGACTTCTGGAAAACTTCCAGGGCTTTATCTTAAGCCTGCTTTCTATTTACTGCTTTATCTGAGGAGAACAGAAGAACAGTAATAAGACATAGTTTTGAAGGATGGATTCCATTTCTACTGTCTTTCCCCTTTTCATCTACATTATTATTGAAAGCAAAATTTCCAGTAGTACAGTATGGTGTAGTGTAGCATAGTGTAAATCAGGGGTCTCCAAACTTGGCAATTTTGTGACTTGTGGACTTCAACTCCCAGAATCCCTCAGCCAGCTTTGCTGGCTGAGGGATTCTG
>JAEANM010007734.1:0-17515 GCA_017656035.1 Myanophis thanlyinensis | reverse complement strand
AAGACATAACCCATTTATCTATGGATTATCTCTCTACACGACGAGAAGGAGCGTATCAGGTAAGTCCAACGCCCCTTTTCATAAATAAGATTAGAGTATACATTATCTATAACAAACCAGATAATCCATGGCTAGACACAAGTACAGTTTAATGTCAGAGATGAATAATTCTTATTCATTTAACCTTCCAGATTACAAGCAGGAAAGCTCCCAACAATCCTATTCCTCAATCATGCAGAAAAGGCCACATTTTTATGGCTTTCTAAAACCAATGATAGGGACAATTCCTTTGGGGGGAGGGATACTGTTCTAAAGAAGAAGAGAGTCAATTGAATATGCCTCTCTTTGAGGCCCTACTGATGAAAATCATTGGGTGAAAGAACCTGAATTGAGACCCTTTAATATGACTTTATTGAATGGACAGAAAAAATTGGGAGTCCCAATGTGTCTGTGTCCTTTTTAATAAAGATTTTTAAAAGTGGCAACAATCAACTTGAATTGCACTCTGAAGAAAACTAGTAACCAAACAGTTCTTGAAATAGTGTTGTTATGTGGTAAGATCATAAACCACCCATCATTACTCTAGTCACTACATTCTAGCTCAGTTATAGCTTCAGAACATAGTATTCATTTCAGTAGTTCAGTGAGAGCTGAAGTAACATGAGAATGAGAGATGTATGATTGGGAGAGGAATATTTCATAAATATTGTGAATGTTATGCTGGACAGGCTTTTTTTTTTTTTTTTTTTTTTTGTTTGCCACAGCTGCTACCTGCTTTTTGCTTTTTTGGCTAGGAATTGAGAATCAACAAGGATCTCTATGATATCAACTCTATGATTCATGGAAGTTTGCAACTCCATCTAAAACTAAAGATGGACTGTCGCTGGACTTCCACATCTAGCACTATTTTATTTGCCTGAGATTAAGCTTTGACATTTTCTTTCCCATCTAGGAGCTAAAAATTTCCAGGAACTTCCTGCAGGTTTGTGGTCTGGAGCATATTGATGATAGTTAATGCTATATTAACAATATAGGATAAAAAGAGGCATAGCCTGGCACTGGAGTCATGTGAAGAATCAGCCTGGAGTTGTTACATTCCTAGAAGTGATTCAATCTCTCCCTTGAATTTTGTTAACAGTTATCTAGTATAATTTTAGTGCTGACCCTTAGTTAACTAGATTCTAGCGTACAGGCATGAGCAATAAATCAGCTTAGCTGGAATTTAATATGTGGTCCTGATTCTTCATACCTAACAACATATGATGTTCTCAGGGAATTTCATATTGACATTAAACAAGATGGATTCCCACATCCTCATTCAAGCAACAGAAAAATCATTCTTTCCTTCCCCTGGTCTTGACAAAGATCAATCACAAACATGAATAAATAATAATATAGTGTCAGAACCGAATTCACACCTAAATGAAGACTCAAATGTATATAACAAATCCATTTTTCCAGCACTTTCAGAACATCTCTTAGAAACACACTCCTTGTCTAAAGATGCAATCATCGTTGATTTGGCCCAACAACACATCACATATCTGAAGACTTTCATCAAACATAAAGCTCAAAATCCATACCACCAATGCCTAAGTTATGTTATACAAAACCCTGTCCACTTCCTCAGGAGAAATCTCAGGTTCATTCCACTTGACATGACAACACAGCAATTCAATCACTTTTACTGAATTTACCCAGCTGGCATCCAGCTCTGAATGAATCTAAGAAATTACATAGCTGTTTTTCTGCCCCATGTTTTTGAACTATGTTCCAGGTCACCTTAAATTTAATTGATTCAAAAACAGTTTCTCAAGTCTGAGAATTTTAGAACTAGAGCACTTACTGAAGTTTTGTTTCCTTTGTAAAATGGTGTTATCAGTCTTATCATGGTTTTATAATACTGGTGCTTATTTACACAACTTTGTAAAGATTATACATTTGTAAAATGTAATTTTAACATATTTTCTAAAATTATGATCTCATATACTCTCTCCAGGAGATAGGCAGAGAAAAGAAAAAAAATCATATCATTTACACTCCCAAAAAGCAATTACATGTCAAATCTTGTGTGTTTCAATTCTTATCTTCAGTTTTATTCCTTCATTTTTACAATAAAAAAGTAAAACTGAAGTAACAAGAAAATCAGTCAAAAATGAATAATTAATGTCAAATATGTTTTTACATTCCCAAATGAATACACCTGTTGCTGATATATTATGAAGATTTTCTGATTTTTTAAGTAATCATTTTTTCTGAGCTTCTTTAACAGGTAGCAGTGATGTCTCACAATCTGTTCTATTGAAATATTTTTCCAAGTTCTTCTTGCAGTTATAATGTTTTCATGCAATGTGATGCACTGGGACTCAAATATAGACTGAAGAAAATAGATAAAGGAGCACAGGAGTTTCTACTGACTGATGAGCCCACTGGGAACCCATTAACAGAATATCACTAAGACTCACTATCTCCTCTTAAAGCCTTAGAAGACAGAACACTTCCATGAAGATGAACCAGCAGAAAGAATGACAGTGAATAGCAAGGGATTTTATTTAATCTTAAATGATTTCATCAATAAGCACTTATGTTTCATTTTGTCCAAGTTGTTTGCTAAAATTACATCAATGCTGCAAGCTTGCAGGTTTTTCAGAAGTGACTACAGGTTTGTTCTGGTTTTCTATCTGATGATATGTGGAAGAGGCAATATACTGTACAATGCTTACCAGTGAGATCATTTTCTGCAACAATTATGTCATTTGCACTTACTTCATATATTATCCCTTTATTTCTATTTTGCAATGGTCCTGGAGAGGGTACTGATAACATTCAGAAGATACATTTCTGCTGCATAGGCAAGCAAGTGGAAAAAAATAGCAATGAGACACATGCTCATTGAACCTAGATTCAGTCTTGGAATTCATACATATTACTTTGAAATATTTGTCAGACATGACTATCAGGGTATTTAAAATGTGAGCTGTATGGAGAGTTGAGTCATTGTAAGAAACTTTGTAGGCCAGCAAAACAAGGATTGCTACAAAGCACAATCTCACCCCCCATTTCAGAAACTGCCATCTTCCTCATGCCAAAATATGGACAAAGGCTAAAAATGGAGGCTCTGATTCAGAGGGAAATTGTGTGCTGGAGAGAACAATTGATGGCCTCTCTGAAAGACGCACTTGACAATGCAGATTGGCACATGTTCGGATGCAACATAGATGACATCAGTGATTTCATAGCATCTGTTGTGGAATTCATTGGGAAGCTAACAGATGACACTGCACAAAAAACCACCATCAGAACATTTCCCAACCAAAAATCGTGGGTGAATAAGACCATCCACAATGCACTGAGATCTCACACTGCCACCTACAATGCAGAACTTCTGACGAGCGACATGGTCCCATACAAGTCTGCTTCATACAAAGTGCGAAAGGCGGCGAAGGAAGCGAAACAATGATATGGGAGGAAACTAGAGGCACAACTCCAACAGAGAGACCCTAGAAGTCTGTGGCATAGACTAAAAACAATAACCAACTACAAAGCACCAACACTGTACAAGACATATTCAACCTCTTTTTACACCAATTGATGGTCCCAACATGTTTCAAGGAGTCCATCATTGTCCCTGTCCCCAAGAGACCCATCCTACATCCCTCAATGACTATCGCCCCATGGCCCTAACCTCAATAATTATGAAGTGCTTTGAGCTACTTGTCAGAGAACTCTACCAGAAACACTGGACCCTCTACAGCAGGGGTAGGGAACCTTGGCTCTTTCATGACTCATGGACTTCAACTCCCAGAATTCCTGAGCCAGCCATTTTAAGTTGTTAAGACTCAGCTTCTAAGCTAAGGCAAAAGATGCTGTCTCAGGAATTCTGTGAGTTGAAGTCCATGAGTCAGGAAAGAGCCAAGGTTCCCTACCCCTGCTCTACAGTTTGCATATCAGAAAAATCACTCAACTGACAATGGCATCTCCCACCTTCTCCACACATCATTTACCCACCTAGACACCAGAAAGGGGAATTATGTTAAATTGCTATTCATGGACTACAGCTCAGCATTTAACACCATAATCACCTCCACACTCAACACCAAGCTGGAACACCTGAGATTCAGCCCACCTCTATGCTGTTGGATCTCCAACTTCCTAACCAGAAGACCACAGGCAGTGAGGCTGGGTAGACAAGTCTCAGCCTCATTCATCCTCAGCACCAGAGCTCCCCAGGGTTGTATTCTGAGCACACTACTATACTCATTATACACCCATGACTGCATGGCCACTACTGACTTCACCACCATCATCAAGTTCACAGACAACACTGTTGTGATGGGACTGATCTCTGAAAATGATGAGATGGCCTACCTGAAAGAGATTGAGAATCTGAGAACTGGTGTCAGAGGAACAATCTTCACCTCAATGTCAGCAAAACAAAAGAGTTGGTAGTGGACTTCAGCACAAAAAGGGAAAGGAACTATTGCACCCCTATCATAAATGGAAGCCCAGTAGAAAAAGTGAACAGCTTCAAATATCTCAGTATCCAGATATTTCAGAACCTGTCATAGTCCTGCCATATCAACACTACAGTTGAAAAGGCTCGACAACATCTCTACCACCTCAGACATCTGAGAGACTTTAAACTGCCCCCCCCCCCAATTTTTCAGGAACTTCTACTCATGCACGATAGAAAGCATCCTGTCAGGAAACAGGATCACAACTGGTTCGGGAACAGCATCACACAGGATAGAAGAGCCCTAGAGAGGGTGGTGCATTCTGCTGAGAATATCATTTGCACCAAACTCCCTGAACTTCATGCCATTTACAACAAGTGATGCCTTTCTACAGCCAGGAAGATAGTAAAAGACCTCAGCCATCCCAACAATGGACTGCTCTCTATGAGGAAGTCAGGAAAGTGCTTCCACTCCCTGAAAGCCAAAACAGAAAGACCGAAAAGAAGCTTCTTCCCACAAGCAATTCAATCTCTAAACCACTGCACATGAAATAGACGTTGCAGCCATAACGGTCATTGTATTTTGTCACTGTATTAGTCATTGCACTTTGTATTCTATATTGTAACTGACATTTTATATCCCTTATCCCCTACTCTCTTCCCTCTCTATGCATCTTACTCTCCATACCCTCTATATAGTCTACTCTCCCTGCTTTCCCAATATCCTAAGGCCAAGGGCAATTGCCTAAGCATTTCACTACACACCATACTGCATACAGCTGTGTATGTGACAAATAAAATTTGAATTTGAATTTGAAACAAAAACAAGAAAGCAACTCAGCAAGCAAGCAAATGTCTGATATATTCCAAATTATGGAAAATACTATATGCAAAAATAAACATGTGATATATGAAAACTAAATAATAGAAATATGAGAGTACAGGTAATCCACAATTTATGATCACAGTTGAGGCCAACATTTCTATTGCTAAGTGAGACAGATGTTAAATGAATTTTGTGCCATTTCATGACATTTCTCACCACAGTTGTTAAGTGAATGACTGTTAAGTGACTCTGCCTTCCTCATTGACTTTACTTATCAGAAAGTTGCAAAGGGTGATCAAAAGACTGTGGGCCACTGCAACTCTTAAATATGAACCAGTTTGCCAAGTGTCTCAATTTTGATCACATGACCATGAGAATGCCACTATGGTCATAAGTGTGAAAAATGATCATGACCACTACATTAACTGTTGTTAGTTGAAGATTACCTATATTAGTTTTAAAAGTGATTTTCAGTGACATAGCATAGTTCATAAATTATAACAATAAAGAAATATTTGTCATGCAAATTCTTTCAGATTAACAATTTAAACACCTTATTGCCATTTGTGTGTGTTTTTTCATCATGTTAAATAAATTTTACCATAGATAAGTAAAAAAAATTACATGTAAATTCTAACTGGGTCAGACCACCCTTCATATGTACAGGACTATTGTAGTTGGAATACATAGAACATATTGCCATTCTAACAAACATCTGGACAGGAAACATCAGCTCTGATTGTATGTGGTGAGCAAAACATATATGAACTACCCTCAAATTAATTCAGTTTATATTTTGTAGTCCTTCTAAAGTATGATATAGATTTCCTTCCTTCCTTCTTTCATTTTATCCATCCATCCATCCATCCATCCTTCCCATTGTATAGAAAGTTGAATGCTAACCTTGCCTTCCTCTAAGCTCCTACATTGCAAGCAAGTAAGAAAATAAAGCAGAAAGCATTTTTGTACTTTTAAATAAAGCAATCAGTAAAAAAAATAGTTACGTTCAATGGTTTTATTAAAATTCTTTCAAATATACCAACAGATTGATAAGTCTATAAATGTACAGGTATAAATGTATAGAGTAGCTGGTTGGTTTTTAAGGAGTTGTTGGTGCTGTCCAATGTTAAAAGAAGTTATATCTTCTTTTTAATAATGACTTTCAGCATTATTGTTAAAGTTTTCCTAAAAGTTGAACTATGACACAGGCCTAGAAGTTTTTAGTAGTGCATGTAACTTAAAATAATTTGTAGTGCCTCTTCAAGAGACCCTACACCAATGTTTCTCAACCTTTGGTGACTTTAAGATGTTTGGACTTCAACTCCCAGAATTCTGAGAGTTTAAGTCCAAACATCTTAAGGTTGCCAAGGTTGAGGAACACTGCCCTACACTGACATATAAGCATGACCAGTCTATGGAGACCCAGTTGGCTTTAAACCTAGTTTAATGTCTCCAGACTTGTAACCTAATGTCTTCACCCATACAACAAACTGGCTCTCACTATCATAATCATGTTCAACCAGAGAATTTAGGAAACTGGTCTTAGTAGATGTTATCGTATTGTAGATATTCCAGACCTTTATCCATTTATCCACTCGAGGCCATTACTTTTCATCTAATTTCAAAGTTCACGTCCTTGTTGCTGTGTGCTTTAATAATTTTTTTAGCCTAACTCCATCCTACTTTAGATAAAATTTAAGCTTTTAATTCATCTTTCCATTCATTCCTAAAATACACATATACTAAACTAAATGGTGTTTTAGTGCAAATGGCTATAATAGGTAGAGCTACCAGATTGCAAAAACTTGGAGGACTATTAAATAGCAAAGAGATATTTAAAACTGTCTCTTGACTACCATCTAATATTTGTATGCATTTTTTACAGCTGAGACCTGGAAACCCTTTAGTATGTGTAGGTTGTGCTGAATATATAACTGTATGGTAAATTAAGCCATTGTGTTAAAATATTCTTTACAAAAGAAGAACTGTTTGTATCTGATGCAATCATGTTTTCATTTATTACATTTCAGAATACTTGCTAAGCTCAAGTATTATAGATGGTGAACTGCAGAAAGAGAATGCAGCTTGAAGTTGTTTTTGTCTTGCAAACCACTCCTGTTTCTGGTCTGTAATCGCATTTACTTTTTTTTGAAGCTCATTGTTATGCACTTTCTGGAGTTAACCTTTCAACACAATTAAGGAAAATGTAAATCACACTCATCAGCCCCCTCAGATCAGCTTGGAACACTCACTGCTTCATAAAGGTCTGTTGTGCTTAGGAGAAAAGTCTGCTGGCATTATTCTGGAAGGTTGCTCATCACAGCTGAACGGCTGAATGGCTTATTGAGCTCATAATTGTTCTTTGTGCATTGTTAAAATTTTAGTTCATTATTTAATTGATAAATTGCTTTTACCCTATAATTTGATATCAGAAATATATGATTCTGTGCTTTTGTGACTTGCACTTTTGATAATGTTAAACTGACCAGAATTATTGTCATTAGGCAGCATTAAAATGTTGCACTATACATATAAATATGTGAACACACACATATACATATCTAAATGCATTCCAAGCTATGCCCAAAATATTTTGATCAGATATATTAAAAATATAATCAAGAATGCTATGATTTCCAAAATAGCATAGAGAGTTACTTTGTAAGTAAACATTATGTATAAAAAATATTCCTTCATTTCCCATTCTTTTCTAGGAAGCTATTTTTGTTTGACATCTATTTATTTCAAATATTTCCATAGAAGGATCTTTGATATGAATATTGGATGGCTACTTTCAGAAGACATTTTAGCCTAATAGATCTTCAAATTTCCTCCTTCCCCACTGAAAGCAAGAGAAAATAGATTGCTTTACAAATTGGTATAGATGGCAATCTTCTATGGAAGAATGAAGAATATTGATTATATAGATTAAAAACTTGTGATTGTCTTTATCCTGCTTCTTCCTATCTTTGGTCAGTCATCTTGAGTTGGATAAATTACACTATTCCATCTATTTATCAAGAATCAGGGTTTATTATCTATAATCAGCAAATCATATATACAATACATAATTATTGTTGACTGTTTTAAATATAAGAATGTAAATCACATTAAATCACCAGCAAATAGTTGGGTAATCTATAAATCTAATTAATTTTAATTTTGCATATTCAGTTATATAGGTGGATTTTGTTAAATTTCCTTTCTGTGGCTATAAGAATATGCACATGTATATTCATCTATTTTTAGATATTATTTATTTGTTTGCTTGCTTATTTGTTTGTTATGAAATTTGTTGTGTCAATTGACTCTGGATGGCTTATAGCACAAAAACATTAAATATAAGATCATCAAATATAAGATAACAAAGCAGATAAAATGAAATCATTAATACAATGGTAAAAAAGGAAGACGGATTGATGGGGAAGACATGGGATTAGTTTTTAATTAGTTAACCACCTCCACTGAGAAGTTGCCCCATTGTATTCTCAAGCCATCTGGCAATGCCAGGTCTTAACACTCTTATGAAAATTCAGGAGGGAGGAGCCAATCTCACCTCAAGGGGTAGATAGTCCAAAGCACAGGAGCCACAGAAGAGTATGCTCTTCTGCTGGACCCATCAGTTGACATACAGGATCCACAGAATGTCTTCTCTGCTGGTGCAAGTGGACCAGTCCCATTGAGGTGAGAACATTACTCAAGTAGCCTGGCCTCATGCCATGCAGGGATTTAAAGGTAAAATATCTTCCCACCAAAGTGGTACCTATTTATCTACTTGAATTGCATCCAGAAACAAACTGGCAACCAGTGCAATTCACTAAGCAGTGGTGTGACAAGACCACTTAGGGGCCCTAAAAACTGTGCATGCTTCCACACTCTGCCCCAGGCATAGCTTCTGAATGTTCTTCAAGGGCAGGCCCATATGGAATACATTGCAATAGTTCAAATGTGAACTGGCTAGGGCTTGAGTGACAGAGCACAGGGACTCCTAATCCAGGAAAGGCTGAAACTAGTGCACAACTAGTAGCAAATCCAGGAGAATTCCCAAATTACCAGCCATCTGTATAGGGTAGTACTATCACATTCAAACTAAAGACATTAAAGTCCCAGATCTTGATGGTCTATGCATCCAAATCCACTTGGTCTTGTCAAGTTTCAGCCAAAGCTGTTGTCCCAGATCCAGGGTCCAGGCAGCCACATCATTTGGTTCACTAGGGCTGGAAATATAAACATGATTATCATCAGCATCAGCATACAGATCATTCATCACCTTGAACTATGGTAATAGATGATCTCATCCAGCGGCTCTATTATACATTAAAAAGGAATGGAGAGAGGACTTCAAAATATACCACAAAATAGCCACCAAGGTGCGATTTCTCATTCCATATTAAACTGATTAAGACCAGTCTTGGAGAAAAGAGCAAAAACAGTGCAGGACAATGCCACAAAGTGCCATCTTCCATAGCTAACCCCAAAGGATATGATGGTTGATGGTATCAAAGGCCTCTGAGAGTCCAAGGACAGTGAAAATGATTGTACTACCCCCATCATTATCATCATCAGTTGTGTTTGACTCTAGGGCAGTGCTCATCTCCATTTCTTAGCTAAGGGAGTCAGTGTTCTCTGAAGACACTTATGTGGTTATGTGGTCAACATAATTATACACCAAGGCATATGGAACATTGTTACCTTCCTACCAAATTGATACCTATTTATCTACTTGCATTTGCATGCTTTCAAACTGGTAGGTTGGCAGAACTTTGAGCTTTGAAGAAAAATGGAGACAAATGTAAAATACCAGAAACAGGAATACGTTGAGATATATGGCATAATGGATTCCATCACAAATAAGACTATCCCTAATTAAGAACAACTATTATATTATCACATCAGATACCTGTACAATTAGCACAGCCCCCCCCCCCAAGGCTTTCTCCACTTCTGTCTATATACCAATGCTGCACCTCAAAAGATCCATCTGTTAAAGTACTGAAGTTTGCAGATGATACAACAGTGATTGGTCTCATTCAAGACAATGATGAATCTGCATACAGATGGGAGATTCAACAACTAGCCTTGTGGTGCAACCAGAACAATCTGGAACTGAACACACTCAAAACTGTAGAAATTATGATAGATTTTAGGAGAAACCCTTCCATACTACTACCTCTCACATTACTGGACAATACAGTAGAATCCTTCAAATTTCCAGGTTCTATCACATTACAATATCTAAAATGGACACCTAATTCTATTCTATTCTATTCTATTCTATTCTATTCTATTCTATTCTATTCTATTCGATTCTACTCTGTTCTTAATAATGTCAATAATGTCAATTTTGGAGCACAGAAAATTGTACATAAAATCAGTATGGTATTAGGTCGAGAAAGTTCTCTTTTATAATGCTCAACTTTCAAAATGCTCAAATTAACATTAAATAGAATATGTAATTGAGTCATTGTTTGTTGGCTGCATGCGTCTGTACTCTATATTATTTCTGTTAGTGAAGATTAATGCATTGACTGAAATAAAATAATCCCATGACATGTTATTATTATATTCCAAAATCAAAATATTAAATCTAAAGGACACATTTAAGAGTTTCCTTGTATAGTAATAACGGCTAGTCAATTTTCTTAAATAATTAGACAGGCATAATTAAAAGTGTTGCAAAACAAGATATATCAAAGAAGTATGGCTAACCAATGCTGCTTTAAAATGGTCAAATGCAGATATTGATTATAGAATAAAAACTCACTTGAAGGTCCTACCTTTTATATACAACAAGCACCTGGCACAAACAATTAAACTTGAACATCAAATAAATGTTATGCTTTATTATTGCACCTGGCTTTCATTTGTAATTGATTTGTTTCCAATTGCAAAATTAATTTTAAAAAGCCAGCACAGTAGACTGCTTTAAAAGGGATAGATTCAAGATTGCATGAAGTTTTAATACTACTTTATAATGTAAGATAAAATAAGGTAAGATCTCACTTGGAATATTGCATCTAGTTTTGGTTATCATTATATAAAGAAGAGGTTGAGACTCTAGAAAAAGTGAAGAGAAGGGCAACAAATGTTATTAGGAAGACTGGAGGGTAAAACATATGAAGAATTATTGCAGGAATTGGGTATGTCTAGTTTAATGAAACAAAAGATTAGGATGACATGATAACAGTGTTCCAATATCTAAGGAGCCTCCAAAAATAAGAGAAGTCAATCTATTCTCCAAAGCTTCTTAATGGCAGGACAGGAAGCAATTAATGGAAATTTATCAAAGAGAAAAGCAATCTAGAATTAAGAAGAAATTTCCTGCCAATTAGAACAATCAATCAATGGAAAGACTTGTCTCTATAACTTGTGGGTGATACAATATTGGAGATTTTTAAGAAGAGACTGGACAACCATTTGTCTGAAATGTTAATAGGATTACCCACTTAAGTAAGAAGCTTCCAAGATCTCTTCCAACTCTGTTATTCTGTTAATTACATCCAATACAGTTCTTCCTTTATCTGTTTTGGAGGTGAGAGGTGCATGATGATGAACATCTACATTAATACTCCTTTTTCTTTTCTTTTTAAATGCTTTCCTTTTTATAGGGCATGATGGTACCAAACATGGAACTAGGAGTCAGGTTTAATAAACAAATCTTTCAGATTGTTATGAGACAAACCCTGTCGAAGGTTGGAATCCCTTTCATGGGATTATCTGATAGTTTGTCCTCTATAATTTAGCCATCTATTTTTCTTGCAAGCTCATTAAACATCTACAACTGCATAGGACAGGTGTTTCAATATGATTTGCATTACATCCTGGCTCTGTAGTACATGATTTATGACAGATATAAATCTTTTGAACCCCGTTGCCTTAAACAGTTATCAGGATACATGAGAAATGTTGCTGATTTTCATAATACGCATTTTTGTATAATACCATGGTGTTAATGTCAAACTTTGATCAATTAATAGTAAAAGCTTAAGGAAGATTCATTAAAACAGTTGATATAAGGAAAGGCAACCCTGGGTGGGGTTTCTAAGAGGTTTCTATGCAAAGGCCATTTTTGGTTTATCTATCAAATGATTACTTCTAGTCTATGACACCAGAATGCTGAATTAAAGAGGAGTGGGCTAGGAAAGCAAGCAGAATAAAGAGAATGGCATGAATGAGGATAAATTGTGCTGAGATGTAGAGAGAATTGAACTTAGTACCACTCACTGAAAAGCAAAAGTGAAATATATTTACTGGGTTGCAGTCCTACATGAAGATACCGCACAGATTTATGGGTGGTTGTTCCAAAAAAGAATGTTGGTCCTCAAAGGTCATTTATCTGATTGTTCATCTGGGTCCTAACTCAGTCTTATTTTTCCCTTCAGTAAATTAATCTAATGTCAGTACTGGATACATTCTGAGGTAAAGGAAGAAGAATAGCATCAACTAAGTAGGTAACAATCCCTAGGCACCATTGTAATCTCAACAACAGAAGTGAAAACATGATGGAAATTTTGATCAGAATACAATTAATCAGTGTCTGAATTGAATCAAGTTTAAATTGAATCTTGTTCAAGTTAACTCATTTGAAGTGATCTTGTTTTAAACAAGCCCTTGGGAGCTAAGGTCTCACTAGTTTCAGCACAGTCATCTATTTTTCAGCAAATTTTTCCCAAGTTTTTATTGTCTGATGTACAGTTCAGAAATATAATCCTAAGGAAATAAAATTTGTGTATTTAGGAGCTCTATATGATATATAACCATAAGTGCGTAGCACAATAGAAACATTTTCACTGTCATTTATTTCTTTTTCATATGTCACAGCTGGACACTGATTCTCTTTCTTTCTAAATATCTACACTTAGCTTTTTCAATCTGAATTATTAAAATATTTAGGGTATTAAAAGTAATAACTTTTGAATTCAAGGGGCAAAAGAATGTTGAAAAAGAATACAGGTAGAAATAATAAAATTAATGTAATCCTCAAAATCTTTTGTTGTAGTTTTTTCTCTGAAAATTAATAGCCGCCTTCATCCTATGAACATATAAATAATATCAGTTTTGTTTGTTTTTTCTTGTATAATTTCTCATTGCTTACGTATTTATAGGTATTGAACAGTAGGAACTCATTCATTATTTGGCCAGTAGGGTTGCATATGAAAGGAAATCTAGTATTTTTTCTTATCCAGCATAAGTTTGTTAACTTGATTTGTTCCAAAAATTTGTGATTCCAGTCAAAATGAGCAATGATCAGGTTGCTGTAAGGCATAGTGAAATGACAACCAAGGTATGTGGTTATTGGTTCAGTTTGTTTCTGTTTCATATACCATCTAGCCAAAAATTGTACTTATATTTTTTAAGGTAAAAACAGTACAGATCAAATTTATTTGCCTTACCAATATGGGACAGAACAGAGATAATGATTTTTAAAAGATTTCATTTATTTATTTTTTATTAAATAACTTGCATACAATGAGTCTAGGTGAGTATTTCTGCTCATCTATATGGCTTTCTCTGTCATGTAGAGATTGTCAATGCAATTTGTATTGTTATACATAATTATAATAAAAATATTTGCTGCTACTCATACATTTCTCTATTCCAAGTTATTTTTTTAAATAACAACTTACTACTGCTACTTATTACTACTACTAATTTTGGAGTAAAAGAGGATTTTTTTCACAAGTATATATTTATGTGAGAAATTTTGTCTAGCAATTAGATATTAGTGTACTTTAGTAATTTATTTTATTTTTGAATCTATGATGATGGTTTCTGTACATAAGAAATCTTCAACATGAAAAAAGCAAATCATGATGAAGAAAAAAAAATCACATGATGTTGAAAATATTGTGTGTTTTGGAACAGATATATCAGGGATATCCTAACCACAATGCAAATACATAAATCTATATCTATAAAATAATATTTCCTGCTAAGTGACCACCATAGCAATATTTGTTTTATTCTCTAAGTGACACAGTAACCCCTATTAAGGTCATTGTACCATTCTATCTAGCATGACAGTGTTGGCAGCTGATAAAACTAAGTGAAGCCCCAATAACTGACTCCTGAACTGATTAAAGTTTTCTATTCCCACTGAAATAAATGAACCTGAGAGCAATTTCAATATTTCATGAAGTGTACAGTGTTTTAAAAATTGAGCTCGAAGTTAAATCAACATCAAATTATGTGGAATGTAACTTTAAGTTTTCAGTTCAAGTGAATATATTAAATGCTTCATTAGCTACTACTTAATGTATTACTATACATTGTGGTTTCTAGGGTATCTTTGAGTTCACATAGCTTTTCATGGATAAGTGACTTACAGGTATATTACTGTTATTTTACTGAACCTCTACAATAAGCTTGTTTAACATACTGTTCTGCTGACTAATAGGTGTATTTATCAGATATTAAGTTTTATGCTCCTCATTTCTCTGTCAGATGAATAATTAAGAAAAAAAACAAGAAACTATAAGTTCTTCTTCTCAAGATGCATGTAGATCAGGGGTGCCCACACATTTTTGGATTATGAGCTACTTCTAAAATGACTAAACTATATATATGTGGTTGAAACAAATTCCATACACTATAAAATATAATTCTTGTTCCATTAAAATCCATTTATTGCATCATGCATTATATTTTTTCTTATTATTTTTCAATAACTGTCTTTATGAGGATCTTTTCAAGTCATCATCAACAAATTATTTCACTTTATATTGCTACCTATGTATGTTTTTCCTGACATGCCCAATTTTCACTTCTGTATAAAAAAGAGAATAGAAACATGTTCTTATACACAACTATTTTTGCTTCTTTTATCATTCATTTCTTAACACCAAACCACAGACTATTCATTAGTTTTATGTCAGCATTTGCACATCTTAAAATATTTCAATCAGTTTTCTTTAGTAAATATTGTAGCAAAGTACACAAATTCTAGCGCCCCCCCCCCCCCCCAGGCCCTGGGAAACAATTTAGAAAGCAAAATTTCTCTAATCTTACTGAATGAGAACTGATAGAAAAAAGGTTGTATGCTATTACAACAAGTGTGCAGTGGGATAGAGAGGCATATATTGATCCTGCCGATTATATACACCTGAACACTTCTCTATCCTTTTCAATCTCAGACAGTAACAATCATAAAGAGAAACACAATTTTGACTGCCTGAAAGCAAATAAAGCCTTCAATATGCACATCCAATTTCACAGAGAATACTGTTTGTAAATAAACAAGATAGATGTGGGAGTGGCATTAATAGGATTAACTCCCTATATATTTTTCAGTCTTGTTTGCTCAGAGGACTAGGAGAAGAAGAGCAAAGAAATCCTTGCAGAATTAGGACTGATTCACAGTATTGAAAGAGTAGCCGTGTAATAGATTGCCATACATACATTTCTGAATATTAAACTTCTGTGGATTTTTGAGGCTTTCACATTGATATTCTAAAATTATTATTATAAACTTTTATGTTTATATGTTGTTTACTTGTTGTGCATTGACAATAAAGGATAGAATTGAATTGAATTTTATTCATTAAACATGAAACTCAGTCAACTGAACATTTAAAAATGTGTCACATTATTGACTGGCACTGATGGTTGATATGGGTTGCTGTCAGCATTTTAAGTATATACCAAGTACCTTCTCAAAATATATGTTGTTCCAAGTAGCATAGCTTTTTGTAGTTCTGCTGTGTTATTGCAGGAAGCTGCAATTTCTTTATGTATTGTGTAAAATTCTTGGACATGATGCCAAGTGCCCCAATGACAATGGGTACCACTGTCACATGTTTCATCCATAATCGAGTGGTTTCAATGGCCAGATTGTGATATGTCGTGATTTTTTCCTAGTTGTTTTTCTTTGACTGTAGTCTCCTGGAACAGCAATATCAATAATGTTAAGGATAGTTCCCTGTTAGGAGAATGAGTGTGAAGCAAAGTGTTGTGAGAGTGTTGTAGTAGAATACACAAACCAGAATACAGGGACATTGAGTAGAAAAATAGGTTTTTCTTCCATGAAAATAGAGGTATGCAAAGTCCCTCAATCAATCCAAATTCATACACAGTAAAGTCAGTCAGTTATCAAACAGTTCAATTCAGGGATAATCCAATAATCAAAGTCCAGTAACAAATATACAATTTTGTAACAGTTTGCAAACAGTAGCAAAAACTCACAGAAAATCCTCTCTGGTTAATACACAACACTTCTAACTCCTCAGCAACAAATAACAGTAACCAGCATCTACCAGTGATTCTGGCTCCATCTTATGGCCGCTTGAGGAAGCAGCAGCCAATCATACTGTCAGCATTATTTAAAGTTACAATACTTAAAGTAACAATCCTGGTTAATATATTGTCAACCCAACTGTTAGATTTTACATTCCTAACATAATCAATTTATTAATATTTTATTGTATTATTATTTTGAACCCTTAATCTATTTATAATTATCTAAAACCAGCACTCCAATTACCCCTGTTCTGTTAATTTTGAAAAACCTTTTTATAGATTCTTAAAGTCATATTTAAAACTTCTTTTATTAAGGACTGAAGAAAAATCTTTCAATGAACACCAGTGAAAAATGGAGCCTGAAAATACTTAAAAAGCAATGAAAATAAATTTGACATTAAGAAATGAGGATCAGCTGAAAGGTTACATTATGATTATAACCTTAGATAGAATCCCTCAATTCCAACTTGACCACAAAAATAGTTGATTCCTGCAATTAACTTATAAGGAGTAATTGTCTGAAATGTATGTGGGCAATCTCAAGATTTCTCTTTCCTCCAGAGAGATTTTGACAGGTCACAATACTGCACCTTACCACAAATTTCATCCATAATTTCAGCCATTTTCCATGATAACTTCTGCTTGTCATGTCTTTACTGGTATTTATAAGCAGTTGGAATTTGGATTAGCTAATCATTTTAAACTTCCTTAGAATAGCTGGATCATATAGTATTAAACCTGTTCTTTTAGCCTTCACTAAAATTGGATTATAATTCTGTAACACCAAATTATCAAAGCAAAATAATGGTTTGATGGGAATAATAAGTTTTGCAATTCATTACACTGGTTTATGATAATTTATTTAATCACTGTTACTTATCAAAATTGGGCTATTTCTTTTAAATAATGTATGGAACCAAGAAATTGGGACCGGGTTACTTACGGGACCGCCTTTTGCCACCTTCAGCCTCCAACCGACCTGTGCGCTCCCACAGGGCAGG